>SCLG01002594.1:0-11612 GCA_004367875.1 Oikopleura albicans
TATCATCCACCGTTTTCACATATCCCGCCTTGCATTCGCAGCCTTTAGAGCATTTTCTTTCACAATTGGTATTAGGATACAAAACGTCAGTGCAAGTTTGGAGACACGAATTTCCACAATTATTGAATTCTTCGTGACCTTCAACGTCGCATTCAAACACTAAAATAGCTTCGTAAAAATAAATTCAAAGATACGGCTTACGTAATCTTACATTTTGAGGGACGGAAAGCCCATATCATGCGCTTTTTGATAAATAAAAATTACACATTTTCACCGATCTCATGAAACTGACCATAAAATAAGCTCTGAAATTTTGGTCAAAAATAACTGTGGCGTAACCATAGGAAACCCAAATAAAGACAACATGTTGTAAATTTAGCCAAATTTGAATGGTATATCTCATAGGACCTGGTCCCGGACAGTTAATATCTGTTTTCGCTGAGCAAACTGTATTTAATTATTGTCTGCCAAAAAATTTTTTTCAAATAAATAGGCCATATTAGCTCACAATAATTAAATATCGTATGCTCCGCAAAAAAAGACATATTATTGTCCGGGACCGGGTCCTATGAAATTGACAATATTTGTTCAGTTTACTCTTTATACAAATTTTCTTAACACTATACATTATAATGTAATAAGTTTCGAATAATTGAATAATTCATCGTTGTTTTTTGAAAAATTAATTTGGTTAATCGAACAACCACTTTGACCTTTGAAAAACTTACTTCCGTCTGAATCGATGACTACATCAGGTGAAGTTTTCGGAATTTTCGGATGTTCAAAGTCGCACCGGACTCCTCCATGCATGCCGAAAATATAATAAGCAGGAACCACGGCATAAAGATCACTTTTCAGAATACAATTATATCCCTTCTCATAAATCCAACCTGGAGATTGTTTGGCAATATCAATATAAGTGTAGGATTTGCATTTTGGTTCGTTAAGACAATTATCAGCACACCACTTTTGACCATAAGCTATTGTATTCTGTGGGGGGTCGAGTTCAGGCCCCTCGAAGTCCTTGTCCTTCCATGCTTTGAAACAGTTGTTTTTCTTATAAAAATCTGAAATTATTTTTTAACGAAAAAATTTGAAAAATATATATAGTATATAACCAATTCGGTATATTCTTCAAAGTTTCTGGGAGCTCAGATCGTGCACCAAATACAAGAAAATGTGCCCAAAAATTAAAAAAAAAATAACGAAAAAGTTTTGAAGAACATATTTACCTATTCGTAACGAGATGAAAAACAAAACACAAAAAATAGGACCGCAAAGTTTAAGCGGTCGTTGAAGTTTTTTTGTTCTAGGGTGATTTTTCCGGTCAAAGTTGAGCTAGTCAATTTTGGTCCTATTTCACATGGTTCCAGAGCATATGGCCCATAGGCTACACGAGTGCGGTTATTATTCACTTATTACGATTATTTGAAAGTTCTTGTGACGCATGGGCCATAACTCATGAAGAAGCCTTAAATCTGATAGGGTAATAATTATTTTTTCTTGGCTTCGGGTAAAACACGCGTCGGCATGACTCATCGGGCCTAAATCTTTTCATACATGTAAAGGAGATTCGTTTAACGATAAAAAGGTGCCAATATAAAAGTTGAACTGAGCAAACTATAATCTGTCTTTTAGGTTACCTTCTCCATCATCTATAATTTCTTTACAAGCTTTCTCATTGCAGGATTCCGATTTTACTGCGTCGCCCTGATCCAGTAACGCAACACAAGCAGAAGTAGAGCCGCCCTGACATGATCGCTGGAACGTCTGTGTACCATCGCCGCAAGTGGTTGAACATACGCCAACCTTTGTCCATGAGCCCCATCCTAGTTAAATTGATATATTTTAGAAATCGTCATACGTGAGCGAGTATTACATGCTACCTAGCGTTTTTTATGTTTAGTTTTCAAATATTGGAACATGGTCTTAGTTTTTTTTCAAGAAAATCGGCTTAGTCTTTGTTTTTGATATGGCATATTTGTACATTTGTACTCTAGCACGAAAAAACAGCCAAACCCCTGGTTAAACAAAAAAAAGTGAAAGACATTTTAACCCTCTAATCGACCATTCAAAAATCATTTAAACAATAACTTACTCGGGCATGGATCTGTATTGCATTTTTCTCTTTTCTCATTTCTTCCGTCCCCAAGAGCAATACAATCGCTCAAATTAGCGTTGAAACACTGACGGTTGAAATTTTGGTAACCCGTACCACATTTTCGCGTACATCTGCCAATGGCCCGCCAGGCGCCCCATTTGGCGGTCGGCCCTAAAATTGATTTTACAGGTGGAGGGCCAATTAAGGGTATGTTTGGTGCTATTAGTGACATACTCTACTTGTTTTTTCTACCCTTACATGCCACTGTCACTTCTAAAATTTTTTTTTAACTTAGAAATGAGTTTGAGTATTTTTGGAAAATTCGAACTTATTTATGTTTTGTCTCAAATGTGTAATCTACCGGGTAGACTGTTACATTTCTGTAAGCTAAAACAGCGGCAGAAACATAACAGTCTACGTTGGATACCCGGTAGTCAAATCTGGTCCAATGTTTATAACGCCATTCGCTGACATACCCGAAACTTGATAACAAAACATTTAAATAGTCAATTCCATTTACTAAGAGAAAAAAATGCATTCAAAAACTTTAAGAGGAGACCAATTTACTTATGGTCTCGCCCGCTAAAAATGCGAAGTGTACAAAAAATGCATAAAGGTTATCAAGTGATTTTAAGTGTGCGACAATTAACGTACCACACGGTTTGTCCTCGCAAGATTCACTTTCCGATTCACTTCCGTCACAATCGGCGCTGTTTCCGGAAGAACATGTTCGGGTTTTCGTCTTCTGTCCCTGACCACATGTCTGGTCACAAGCAGACCACTCGCCCCATGAATTCCAGGAATATGCTGAAATTGATATTATGTTAATTTGTTCGCAGAAGAAATGAATGAAGCTTCTTTGCACTTTCTTTAACCAATAGAGTCCACGAAACCGAATGTTCCGCCGACTCCACGCGACCCCGAGTTTTTTTTTTGTGGAAATAGTAGATAAGTTATTGATTGATTTTTGAAATTGGCCTAGCCAAACTAAGCGTCGTGAATTACACAGGGTGCGCCGTTATGTTTCACAAAAACATTCGAAAAATAGTGAAACATAATGGCCCGATCGGGATATTTTCTCAAAAAAGTGAAACATAACAGCACGCTCGGGAAAAAGTGAAACATAACGGCGCACCCTGTGTATTAAATATGGCTGATAATTCTTACTTTGTTCGCAGGTTTCTTCGTCGTTTCTTAACTCATATCCGTCGTCGCATTCGCAATAGGAATGCTTTTTCAGTCTTCCCCACGATACACAAACGTGTTCGCAATCTCCATTATTATTTTTACATCTTTTTTCTAAAAATAAGTTTTAACATGTAATTCACATATGTTTTGATGAAGTAATTTACCAATTTATTTTTTAAGTTTATAGTATTGTGTAATTAAAAGTAAATTATAAACTTACTTCTGAGTTTGGGAGCACTAGCAACACTTGTAGCACCCCTGACTTCACCAGATGCAACTGCCGAGCTAAGTTTTTGTTTTATATCAGAGTTCACGGACGTTGCCTGTTATGGGTTAACTATTTTTGACTTTTTTGTTGGTTTTCATACCAAGGTAAGTAAACAAAGCTGGTACGTAAACAAAATGAAATAATTGCATGAAAAGTCAATCATGACAATTTCCCAGAAATAACTAAAGTACTAGGTTCTTACATTCTTTAACAAATTTTTGTGCCAAAAGCCAGTCGTGCCGAGCTCTGATTCAATCAGACTGATTGGCACAGTGAACGCTTGTTTGATCTTCATTACTTGTTTGACCTTCATCACTTTTTTGTTATATCATTTATACCTTTATTTATTTTTGTGGTATTTTTGTCAGTTCAAGAGTGTTGCATTGTACCGAGTATACCTAGATACTTTTTTCGTGTAATAACTGTATGCTAAAAAACCGCGCAAGTCACTTATGCTTGATACTTGAACGTTATAAATTATAACTTATAACCAGAGGTCGGCACTTTTGGACCCTACCCCGATTCGACCCTAATGGACCCGAATGGACCCGATTGGACCCTAATTTTTTAGGGTAGGGTCCACTTTTTTTTGCCATGGTCCAGTAGGGTTCAATTAGGGTCCAATTCGGGTCCATTAGGTGTGGTTTGGGTCCACCTTTTTTACAACTTTTGCCGACCTCTGCTTATAACTTATAATCAACTAATTTTTAACCCTAATCCTGATCTGCTTGGTCCAATGTCGATTGAATTTCAACATTCGCGATAGTGTTTCCAGCACTTCTACGTTTTCGGCCATTTGATGCGCTTGTGTAATGAACACCAACCACTACGCTTGTTGCCCCATTATCTAAGCTACTTAAAACCTTGCCAACATCCTCGAAAAGCGGTTTTGTTGTTTTTTGATATAATTCGGTTGACTCATCCTCTAAATCTGGATGGTGAGGTTGTGACATTTCCAGCCTAGCTCCTGTATACATTTGTGTTTTTTGAGTTGCAATGCATCCACGGGCTTCGGTTACGAACCCCTCCTGACATACACAGGCAGTTGTACCATCCAAGTCGATGCATGTTGCTGAGCCATCGCATGGGTTGACCGCACAAGTGTCTTGCTCTGATATTTCTTAAAAATGCATTCATATTTATTTTTTTTACTCTTGTCGTTTTTCTAAAGAGAATACTAAGACATTAAGATCAAGTCGTATCCGTTACCAAACTACGCGGATAGTTTTTCGAATATGAGATTAACTTTTACCGTAGATTGAACAAAATCGACTTATTTCCGATCTTATATTTGTATCGCAGTGATTTTCAAACGCGAAAAAAATAAATAACATTACCACTTTTTGGTAACGTTGCTTGACAGCGCGTCTGAGGCCTATGTGGCCTGTCATTGTTCCTTTTTGAGCTATTTCCTTCTTTGAGCTTTATAATTCAGAGCATTCCATTCTTTGAGCTATAAAAAGACCAACGACAGGCCACATAGGCCTCAGACGCGCTGTTAAGCAACGTTACCAAAAAGTGGTATTATTTTTTTTCGCGTTTGAAAATAACTGCGATATTTTATTTTTTTTCGCTGAGCATACTGTATTACATAATAGTGGGCCTATAGCCTATAGGCTATAGGGCCTATTTATTTGAAAATTGTTTTGCACTCAAGAATATTGTAGCACTCAAGAAGTAAGTTAAAAATGTAAAAACGAAATTCATAAAATGTATGTAGAGGGCTCAAGAATTTTTCGAAGGTCAAAATAAAATTGACCTTCGAAAAATTCTAGACTTCGCGTCAAACTTTTTATACACCACCTACCTGCTTAAAGTAACGCTGCTTAAAGTAACACTATTCGCTTAAAGTAACAGTTTTTTTGCGAATAGNTAATAAATTAACCCATAATCGACGTCTTCTTGGCTAAACTCAGAGCCCCAGGCGAGCGGAGAAAAGCCATTGCCCACCTTCTTCTCAATCATACCCCAGAGGGGATCTTCGTTGATTTTGTACATTATGTCAACGCTGTCGTTATCGAGCGCCTCGTAGTTTAACGCGTATGATGCAATGGGCTCCCGTCGTTTACTGAGTTTCAAAAGCAGGGTTCCTGAAGAAGCGTTCGATATTTGAGAAAATCCATACTGTTATTAACGCAATTCGATTTTGCTTTCTGGATTGGAATCAATTTCCAACGTTAGTCGCTTTATTTTGAGTGAGTCTTTTGTGGGATTGGTCCGTCGCTGGCCAATGAGCGCGTAGATCGAGGTTAGATTTCAGCATTGAAAAAAGAAAGAAAAAGGTTGACTTACCCGCGCTAGTTTTTACCTAATGAACGCGCGAGTATCATGTGTATTTGTGTAGAACGGAATGTGACTAAACAGCACTATTTCTCGCGCGGTGATTGGACTACATTTATAGCGGAGGTAAGCCGTCGGCCAATTATCCCACTTCGTTCGGTCCCCGCTCCACACGAATAACCTGATACTCGCACGTTCATTGGCTAAAAACAAGCGCTGGTAAGTCAACCTACAGTCCCGACCTTCTAGTTGAGCACCTTCTAGTTGAGCACGACTGCCTACTTGTGCACTTTTTCTGGAAATTTTACAAGACTGCCAAAAGTATTTTTGGTTTGCCAGGCAAAACTTGTTGATTCAATTATATATTTTTTAGTTCTAAACGATAAAGGAATCAATTTTGTGTATATTTATGACTCGAAAACGCCCTAAAAAACTAGTAGTTAAGTTTATAATGACAATTTTACCAAATTTTGCACGACCCTCTAGTTGTGCACGACTGCCTAGTTGAGCACGTTTTTCGGAAACGAAAATTGCACAACTAGAAGGTCGGGACTGTATTTTATTTTTTCCAATACTCAAACCTTACCTCGATCTACGCGCTAATTGGCCAGCGATGAGGACCAATCCGACAAAAGACTCACTCAAAATAAAGCGACTAACGTTTGAAATTGATTCCAATCCAGAAAGCAAAATCGAATTGCGTTAATAACAGTATGCGAAAGCGGTACATTTCGTGAGTGTGAAATCATACAGGACGGTACGTTGTATTACTGAATTAACCCAAAAATTTCTGAAAATCAAACTTTCCAGATTGAGCGCATTGACATTTTCCCGGACCCCATCAATTTCGCGCACATTTATGTGCGCGAAATTTTAGGTTTTTTCGCGCACATTTTTTGTGCGCGAAATATTTGATTTTTTCGCGCACATTTTGTGCGCGAAATTTCTCAGTTTTTCGCGCACATTTGTATCTGCATTTTACCCGTTTGACTGACGACCGTTAATGTGAACTCGTGAATGAATGTTTAGATTTTACTTGACATATATATTCTAGATTTTTAATTGTCACATATTCATTTTTCTCAATGTTTTCGCTAGTTCCAGTTTTTGTAGTATCTAACCGGGAAATACCCAAAAATGCACTAAAATTATTCTATGCAAGACATGAAAAAAATTGATCATGTTTTCTACATTGCAAAAAAATGCTTTATGTGTTTGTCCAGATCTAGGAGTTTTAGTTTTTACGTTAAAAAAATCAAAATTTTTCAACAACGTTTTTCTACAAATAGTCTAATGACGAATCTTTTATGTGAAATTTTGGACAGTTTCTATTTGAATGAGAAACTCATATTTGATCATTTAAACCCTTTTAACCAATAGAGTTTGAAAAACAAATCTAAAGAAATTAAAATTATTGAATAATAAGTGTGCGCGAAAAAACAAAAAAATTCGCGCACAAAAAAAATGTGCGCGAAAAATTAGTCCTATAATCAATTTCGCGCACAAAATCATGTGCGCGAAATTGATAATAGACGGAAAATTTCGCGCACATATAAAATGTGCGCGAAAAAAACAGAAATTTCGCGCACAAAATTCCAATGTGCGCGAAAAATGAGCCCTATAATCTATTTCGCGCACAAAATCATGTGCGCGAAACTACATTAAAAATGGAAAAGTTCGCGCACAAAAATGTGCGCGAAATTGGGCTCCACCATTTTCCCGCGTGTTTATAACGTTTAAAAACCGTACTAAAAACGAAATTATCAATTATGTTTTACACGAAATCAAAGTTAAGTTTCCGGTTATCGTGATTAATTTATATTAACCGCTTATATGAAGAAATGGTAGTACGCCCTTTTGCGTCCCTTTGCGTTTTACTACTTAAAAATCAACATAATTTTGTACGTTGTTTTTTTTTCGAAAACTTGCATAAAACTTATAAAATAGTGAAGGATGATTGGCAACCATTTAACGTCCACGGTTTTCGGAGGACGCTATATCAAACACCTTTCCTTTCAATTGCGGTCCAAGTTGTAATTTATTCAAGACAGTGGTGACGGTAATGTCCTCTTGTTTGTCATCCCAGTAAACGGAAAGCGTGAAGCTGTCCTCACTTGCATCACTCTTGCCATCCGTATAATANAAATATCCAACCTACGCAAAAATACCGTTAATGGAATTTTCTCGAAAAGTTGAGGGGGGGGGGTCAGCAATACCGATTCTGCGCTACGGGGCCTCCTTATGCCTTAAATCGACGAAAAACCAAGTCGTGTGCATATATGCACACACTTCTCCCTGCGAGTTAATTAACCCTTCGGAGAGGATAACGGGGTCCAAAAAATCCCGTTTATCTAAAAATAGTAAAATCAAAACCGGGACCTATTTTGGAAATAGAACTACGCCTGTTAATAAAAATTAATAACCCTAAAATTGATATTGAAAGTGGACTGCTTTGTCTTATTGCTGACTACGGCGTTGATCTTTCTTTTGACGAAGACGGTATCATTCAGGTTTCATCCCGCATTCCGGATTGGTGGAGCAATCTACCACAAGATGTCGCGGAATGGTCGCTGACCAACTCGGTAAACTTTCATAGGACAGGTTCTAAATAAAAAATGTAGGTTGAAACGCAAAACTTGTCCCACTCTCAATTTATCATATACTAAATTTTTTACCGAAAATACCGAAAGTTTTTTCACTTTTTAAATTTGAACCCGACCCTTAGTATTACAGCGACGCGTTTGGAAATATTGAAACATGTGACAACCTACTGGAATGAGCCTTACAAACTCGAGGCCATGCCACGCCCATTTAAAAAAGATTATGAAAAGTTTTACGATATAAAAATACTCGTCGATCAGCGCGTCAAAAAATTGAAGAAAGATATCGAAGAAAATGAAGACAAAGGTAGTTTTTTTATAAGGCACCCTCAATTACAGGACATGACTGCTGATAAATCAGAGTAATATCGCCTATCATCAGTCGCCCACTAAAGTAAGGGGCATTTTCGGTAAAGGGTAGTTTCGCGACCATTTATGGTCACGAAAAAAACCCGTTTATGAGGACTTTCGCGACCACACCATTTGGTCGCGAAACCATACTTTGAACACCGATTCGCGACCATGTGGTCGCGAAACCATCTTTTGAACAACGATTCGCGACCAAATGGTGTGGTCGCGAAAGTACTCATAAACGGGTTTTTTTCGCGACCACAAATGGTCGCGAAAGTATCCCACTCCGCATTTTCCCTCGAACTCCAAAAACATCATTTTTATTCGAAAAATCTGTTGTTGGGTTCTGCGCGCAGCTGCAGCGCGCTGGACACGTACCAACCCCTTATTATAATAATAATTCAATCTAAAGTTTTTTGAAAAAAAAACGATGACAAACTTCATATAAAAACCATTTACAGGGGGTGTGCGTATTAAGGGTCGGTTAACGATTTTTGAAAAACAACCCTTATTAAGCACCCTGGCTCTTATTTAGCACACCCAGCATTAGGCGAGTTTAGCGTTCTAATCTGATATAATTATGATTTTGCGTCTTATAAATGATTTTGAAATTTTGAATTTGTTTTGAATACAATTTAAACTTATTAGATCCATAAGCGAATCAAAAGCTAGTAAAAAATGCCCATGGAAAACAATGATAAAATCAGCGACCTTTATTTGGAGCAATAATATTTTTATGGAAAAAAGCGATCCTTATTTAGCACTACCGACCCTTATTTAGCACAAACGACCCTTATTTAGCACCCCCTCTGTATAATAAATTTTATCAGCAAAGTGGCCTAAATATTGTATCCTTTGAGGTTGTATTATAAAAAAATCTACATAAGCCAATTGCGAAATACTTGCCCGGTACCCTCAAATGTCGGATATGCCGCCATTCACAAAAGTAACCGATCCACCATGGTGGCGGAATGTGCCGGTCGAAATTCGGCGGGAAATCATCAAATCAAAAGTAACGCCAGAGATGATCGAACAATATGGTTTAAGACAGGCTTTTTAAATTAAACGTTTTTTAACGAGGTTCATAGTGGGCCATGAATTAATTAACAAAAATAACACGATATAATATCGTCGATATTACATGCTTAAGGAGCTCACATAGTTTTACGATAATTGAATTTTGTAATTGGTGAGGGCGCTTTATAAGATAATATTCTAATCGAGATACCGTATGTCTAGGGTCGCCCCCTGGGATTTTTACCCGATTTTGAAGTTTCCTTAATTTATCCATTAGTATCATTTTTAGAGGTAATCGACCCCTGCGGAGTCGATGGTAGCATTTACAAGTTTCCAAAATGTACCGGTAAAAAATAAAACCGGAAAAACGCCAAAATTATAGTTTTTTGGCTGTAAAATCCAAATTATTAAAATTGGGCTCGCACAACATTTGTTGATTTGGTATACAAATTGTTATAAGTATATTTCCTTTTAAAAGCCTGGCATGAGTCAATTAAGCCCTAATATTCAAGATCTTTTTGTCACATATCAAGTGTCTGTCCGTGAACTGGCAGACGAGACGCACAGTCGGCGCATTTCGATCGAACATGTCCCTCCAAAATGGTGGCAAAAAGTTCAAAATGAAATAAAAGTATGCATTCTAAATAAAGGCTATGGGTGGCATGATCTTTTCCCGCATGAGGTCAGCGCGATTAAAGCCTCGACAAAACTTTATTGGGTACCGTACAAGTTAAATGCATGGCTGGGAAAAGCACCGCAGGTTCATGCAGTTTCACTTTCCAAATTTGGCATTCTCAATCTTTTAATGGAGCGATATCAAAGTCAAGCTGAGAAAGCTGCGCGCTCTGGTGACAGTAAAGCTGCATCAGAGATTTTAGGTGAAGTAGGCTTTAATTTTAAGGAGCATCCATACCATTTGTTCACAAATTATATCGTCCCCTATGTCTATATCTTGTTTTGCGTCTTCAAATCTTTAGTATCGGTTAACTTTATGAAAAGTCAACGAGGTTACTCGGTCTTTAAAATCTAGAAAATTTGGACATTTTATCATTTAGATCAATTTTGAGATTCTGAATATTTGATTACGAGCTATAAGCGTAATATTTTGCTTAACTGTTTTATATTATTATTATTATTAAACATTATCAATTCAATTTTTATGTTATGCGTGACAACCCTAGCTCTACCTCAAGTAGGTTAAAGGGCGCTCTCTGATTGGCTTGCCTCCTTTTCTCTTTCTTGGCCGCCCATGTCAGGGTTTTAGGGTGTCCTCTTTTTTAGATGTTTTGTTATTAATCGTGAATTCATGGAGTATAGATAATAAAACAAAATTATTAGACTATAAAATCTCCGAATTTGAAATTAGATTTTATACATTTTTAAGTCTAATTTCTATTTAATGCAAAGCATCAATGTTTTCAAAAACTAATTCCCACTAAGTGTTTTTTTTGTGTCATTAGATACTGGTGTGGGTCGTTAGTTTGTCACCGAGCTCCACGCGCGTCTTATCATAGATAAGACCGAGTACTGTTTTAAACTTACAAGCGAAATTCACTCGGTGACAATTTTTCGCTCACACCAGTAACTAATAAAAGGACCTCTGTATGTAATATTTAATAGGTATAATAGGATATACTATTCAGGAAAACAGAAAAATCCAATACCAAGTGGGAAGGCGGCGCCGTTAGCTCTCGTAGATCAAAGTGGCCGGACAGTAAATTTTTGTCCGATAACGGTATGGTCTGGTGATAAGGTAAATCCAGACAGCTGGAATATTCAAAATTTGCGTGCCGAACGTGTCCTATTT
>SCLG01002606.1:0-10519 GCA_004367875.1 Oikopleura albicans
TGACCGTATAACTCACCACCAGAATAATTTAAAGTTTAACTGTTTATTATCAAAGTTTGGGAGAAACTTTCCAATTACATTAAATTGGATTTCGGTGTTTTTACCGAAAATGACCAGAAAAAAAAATGTTTTTTTTTTCTAAACCAAGCACGTTTGTTGATGATTAAACATAACGATTAATTCTAAACGCGTCAGTGCTTTGGTTAACAACATACGAATTTCGTTCGTTACATAATACTAACTCATTACAAACGATTTTTAACGTTAATTTAGCGGCTGTATAAATTGGTAATATGCTCCTTTAATTTTACAAAAGTCAAACAAATTGCGTACGAGTCGCACAGTGCGACCTCTTGGTGTCTTTTAAGAGTTTTTGTAAGTTCAAAAAATAATTTTTCACGTTTTAGCATGAACTATGTCTTTTCTACTTAACTAATTAAAAAATTAAATTTTTTGAAGTTTTAAGAGGACTTAAGGCCTTAAGCCTTAAACATGATTTCAAGGTTTTATTAATGAAAGGCCTTTCCATGTTACCACCCTTCCATGTACGGCATGCTCTTAGTTTCACCCTATTGACATTCTATAAAATTTTATAAGAACATTGACATAACACAGTAAAGTACGAGTTTGTTTTTACAAATAGTCTTCACTCTCCAATTGCAATACATTTAAAACATTTAAAACGTGACATCAAGGAGCCTGTTGTTGAAATGTCAAAAATTGTTAAAAAGACTTCCAAGGTGGTTTTTATATACCAAGGTAGTTTTTTCCAAGGTAGTTTTTTAAAACATTTTTACCTAATGAAACTTAGATTTGGCTTTTAAAGTCAAGCTGTTTACGGAGTTACGTCTTGCGTACTTTTTAGGTCAGCCAGAAAAGCTAAGTTTATCGAACAAATAGAAGATATCGTCCCTATCAATTGGCCTTAACTATCCATTTCTGGATTTTTGAAGATGTCTCAACAAATAAATCCTATCATTAAAAACCACCAAAGAACACTACCCAGCTTCCACTTACTTCTTCATACAATGGAGAGTATTTTGCAGAACTACATAACAGGCTGATTAAACCCCTTTCCGCCAAAGAACGTGGTGAATGGATATCGAAAATTTGGAAAACTTACACATTGCCGTCTCATGCGGATCAGGAAAGGATTGCTCAGGGTTTAAAATTTGATTAAACTTGTTGCAACATGTTACATTTGTATTTTTTTGGTTTCCATTGATTTTTTTATTGTACAAAGTGCAAAGAAAGGTGTATCGTAAAATGGAACCAGTACAATCGAGAAATTTCAAAAAGTTTAATATGTTGTCTCGTAGTTATGGTAGTTATGGTTATCTTTGACGAACATTTTTGTTATTTTAAAAATATATTTTTCGTTGACACATTAAATAGAAAGTAATTACTTTCGTATAAGTGGTTTTTCCCCTTATACTTTCTAATATAAAGGGTTTTTTCACCCTTCGAATAGTATATTTTTACCTAAAACCTTCTCTATTTCTGCAAAAATCTTGAAATAAAGTTTTAGTTATCAGTAAAAAAATGAGTNTTAACAGATGAACTAATTGTTCGTACTAAAATAAATTGAGTCCAGAAGGCGGTCTCATAAACCAAAAACTGCACAATTTGAAGGTTGTTTGCTAAAACATCGGCCCATAAATAATTTTAAAATATGGTTAAGTTTCAATTTTAAAATGTGTACAACTTGAAGGACGTTTTATAAAACATCGGTCAAAGAAAAAGTGCTCAACTTGACAGTCTCGTATATTTTCTTGAAAAAATGCACAACTAGCACAACTTCAAAGTAATTAACAACCCTGTACTAGATATTTTGCATTGGTTTGATAAATCGGGCGCGCGACGGGAGCTTTCTGACCGAAAAATCCATTTTGGCGGGTCAGACGATACTTGTGGGCCATGCTACATTACAATAGATAAAAAATCTCAGTCAAATGTTGACGCTATCGTCTTTGCGAATGGACCATTTTTGGGCTGGATGAAGGTATGTTTAAATTGGACTCCGTTAGATTATAATTAGTAAATTTCAGTGCAGTGCAGTGACTTGTTATTCGAATTTGTCGACCTTATTATAAGGTCGTTATTTTATAGTGTTCCTTGGTCTTGGAAAACTATTTATCATATTATTTTTTCCAACTTAAGGAGGGGAAATATGAGTTGTGTACAAACGGAAACGGAAAACTTAAAAATGCCTCTACGTGTTATGTTTATCGGATTTTTTCATTAGTTTAGGCGTATTTATCGAAACTAAGACTACACAAATTACATGACCTACTAATTCTCGAAAAATTGACGGTTTTTCATTTTTGAAAAAACTCGACATTTGGCTAAGTGATTATACAATTTCAATCAAAAAAAATGCAATGCAACGGTTGTTTCCTTTTAATTTGTATACTTTAGTAGTTTAAGATCCCTAGATTAAATTAATTACCATTATGGTAATAATTGTTTTATCTCAAAAATAAAATCGAACACCTATCACAAGTAGACAATTTTTAGACAATAAGTCACTTTTTTGTCGGAAAATATGAGTCCCTAAAATGCTATTAGTTTTAGAGCTTCGAAATAGAAACGCTGAACCAACGCGCTCAAAACTGTAGAATTGAATTTTTGAATTTTAAAAGTTGAAAATCAAGGTCATCAAACTCGAGTGATCACCACATTTTTTGTTTATTGCCGATATTTTTTTACCTAGACTGAAATCCAAAAATCGGTAACTACACGTTTGAGTGTTTTATTGATGCGCTTCATTTGAAACAAAAACGAATCCAATATCTTTAAACTGTAATACCAGTAAATTAGAGCCGCTAGATCACATTTTCTGACGAGACAAGTTTGTAAACAACGCCTATGTTCCCCCCTAATGTTGAATGTAGAGAGTAACCGAATTAGTATGTCACTGGTATGGGTAACGAGTTTGTCACCGAGCTGAATGGGACTCGCCGTATATGGGAGTATGTTGGTATTCGGTGTATTTGATGATTATCAGCTCATAATTATCCGTACTCGAAATCAAAGTATAACTAACGTAGAACTGATTTCTATTGAAAAATTAAATTATAAAACAGCATGTTGCTTTTCAGGGACAGAAAAGCTCAGGTGTTGAACCGCATCCAGATTTAAGCAGTAGAAACGAATCGCAATTTTGGGTATTTCAAAACAAAGAATCTGGTATTAAAGGACACGAACAGCCTGCTATTATTCCCCAAGACAAGGGTAAAAAGTTTAGAGAAAAAGACTCCAACCAATGTTAAATTAAGGAACACAAATAAGGTTTCAAAATAACTCGATATGTGTATAAAGTGCAAAACTCAGCCTACTGGAAATTATCGATTTTTTGACCTGACAAGCGCGTCATGCCATTTTCGTATAGGGTCTTAAATAAAATAATTTTACGTTTCAACTAATGTGATTGATTTTTTGTAGCTCGTCTATTACTATTAAAGTGGTCGATTTTATAAATTTTTATCGACTCAGTTGTGTCTGAAGAGGCCCTCCATTGGGGGCATTTTAACATTTTTCGAGTAGGTTCGAGGGCGGACGCTGATTGGCCCGTCTCCTCTCTTCCTAATTTGTATGATGACTCTACGGGTCGTTTTAGGATTGTTTAGTAACTAAACTTTTAACTAATAGTTAATTTTATTTTTATGAGATTAATGTTAATTAAAGAGTTCAATATTTTTATTATTTATCTCTTTTTGCGGAAACGTTGATAATTTCATCCATAGTAAAATCATTACCCATTTTAAAGAAATTGATGAAATGTTCAACTTGACAATATCGTACCGGCGTGATTCAGACGTGGTAAGATATTTTGGCGATATTGAAAACGCTATACGAGTTGCACGACTAGATCTAAAATCTGGACAATTGTTGGCCACCGACCAACAGTACTTCAAGGATTTGATGGAAACTAAAGAAAAATATGGCGGACGTTTTAATACAGCATGGTTTGTTTCAAATTGTAACCATACCAGTGGCGCCTTGAAGCGCTGGGAATATGGGCAATCCCTCATCGAAGGCTAGTTATGCGACGATTAAAAAGGCAATTCAATACTCTTTTGCTTTTTCAGGCACCGCGGGTGCAATAACTTTTCCTCTGTGGAATTTTTCCTCTATGTATCTTTTAGTCTAAAGTCAGAAAGTTTCTTTTCCGCTAAATTGCAAAAATACGGCACCGCAATCTTTTGGAGAAAAAGTTATTCGGAGAAATTATATTTCAAAACGCCCAGAGGTCCATAATCGACGGTCCATTTGATCAGAATTTAATTTATTGCAGTAAGTGCATTTTAAGGTATAAGTTGAGCAGCATAACTTTACTTGGTGCATACCATTTTAAAATATAATATCACGTTTTTGTTTATTAACACTTTTGTGTTATTTATGATAGTTTTCACGCATGTACAAAAGTAAAACAAATTACCCGTTCCCCCATAAAATCACTTGTAAAATAACCATCCGGCATAACTTTAACCAGCTGGTCTAAAACTGTACGGCGAAGGCGAATGTTTCGACAAAGTCACCACACGTAATTTTGGGAAAAGTCCAAAGAAGACAAATTTGGCTGAAATGTTTAAATTGGACAGTATGAAGTTTTACCTTGCATTTGAAAATGCCTATCATTGTACAGATTACGTAAGTGAAAAGTTTTGGCGTAATTCATTTGCCAACAATTTGATTCCGGTCGTTTACGGCCCCCATCCTCACGACGTGTTAGCTATTGCTCCGCCCAATTCTTATATTCACGCCGAAGAATTTCAAAATCCGGAAGAATTGGTGGGCTATTTGGATTATCTTGATAGGAATAATACAGGTCGTTTTCAAAATACTTCATGAGTTAATTTGTTGGTGATAGCAGCTACAAGTACACCCTCTGCGCAGTTATGTTGCACACACTTTCTTTACTGTTATGATATGGTTTATTTGTTATAGAAAGTCACTGTAAATAATTTTTTTTTGCCGAAATGTAATATTTAGTCTTGTTTTCGTAATATTGTATAATTTTTTTACCTACAAAGTTATCTTGTACCCGGTTATCTCACAGTAATCCTTTTTTCATTTGACGACATTTTTTTTAACTGAAAAAGTTTGTGGGCAGCCTACTGTATGGTCCAGCAATGAATCAGTCAAGACAAATTTGCGCACGTAGTTTTAAATTATTTCAGTATAAAAAGTGCGTGTGAAAATTTGCTCCGTCTGATAAATTGTTGGATCAAGCCGTATTTTGTTATTCATTCTAGAAAAAAATTGTTTGAAAACGGGAACAGCGTACTTGGAGTATCATCAATGGCGCTCACTTTATCCCTCGGATTTAAAATCACAAAAAGTACAAACTTTGGGCACAATGGGTACCGACGAAAGAACAATGTGTCAATTATGTCGGTTGATTCGAGAAAAACGCAAGAATGACGAACGACAATATTACAAATCAGTATGTGGTTGGATTTTAAAACATACTTTTTTAACTTTAAAATATTTTTAAACTTTTGGTCCTAAGGGTTATTGAAACAACACTACTCTATCGCAGTGATTTTCAAACGCGAAAAAAATAAATAATGTTACCAATTTTTTGGTCACGTTGCTTGACAGCGCGTCTGAGGCCTATGTGGCGTGTCATTGGTCTTTTTTGAGCGCGCTCGGCCAATCACCAAATGGCAAATCAGCGAAAGGCGATTTTCTTCTTTTAAAATATTTTTGTATTACAGTCCTTCCCCTCTTAAGTGCCGCACTTAAGGAGAAATATGCATTTCCGCTTTAATTTTTTTTCGCGTTTTAAAATCAAGACGATATAAGATTTAGTATTTACTCGCTAATTGTTAACATGTGTTTATAATATATTTAAATATGATTACAGAAAGTGAAGACTGCTTTTCAGTTTTTTATATATATTTAAGGTCATGAAATTTTGGCATATGGATGTCCACCCAGCGTGTAAAGCAACAATCAAATTTCAGCATTACCAAGAAGAAATAAAAAACAATATTGTTCACGTTTAGCTATGCATAGTTCTTCAATTACACCAGAGGTGCGGAAAAGTTAACACGTTTAGCGAAATTACAATGGGTTGCTCCTTCAGTTAACGTTTCCCTACGCTTGGCGTTTTCAATGTTCATATTATTGTATTTGAAACTGTATATTTTTTCAGAATAAAAAAAATGACAATTGTCATAAATTCACAAACAAGT
The DNA here is from genome assembly GCA_004367875.1 of Oikopleura albicans. Lineage (NCBI taxonomy): Eukaryota > Metazoa > Chordata > Appendicularia > Copelata > Oikopleuridae > Oikopleura > Oikopleura albicans. The sequence goes on from SCLG01002606.1 coordinate 6,204, forward strand.
AAAGTTTGGTCATAAAGTATTAAGATTGGATAACCAAGTTGAAAAAGTCAAGTTTGAAAGCCACTGGTCCAATATTACAAAAGGAAATTCCTAGTTTATTTCAAACTAACAATATGAAACCGTTACATATCCTTATCAAATATCCTTGTAATGAATGCTTTAATAGAAAATCGATTTTGAAAATTTTTTCACATGATAATTGTCCAACTACTGTAGTGAACTTTTCATTTAAAAGCAGTACAGAGGATCGTCAGTTAAATAACGATTTGCCAGAACTAAAAAAAAGTCAACTTTTTTCAACCAGGTTAATCTGAACCTTGCCATGCCCAGCCCTGCAAAATAAGGCTACTCTTTAAAAGTAACTTTGTAGTGATAAAATAAGACGATTATTGATTTCCAATATATATCATGTATTCATTATATCCACAGTTTGGGTTTTGTCACAGATGGTAAATAAAACAAGTGCAGCAGAATAAGAGCGCAAATTGTTAAAATGACACTGATTATAATATAATTTCAACACAATATTTCGCACAATTTGAATTTAAATATAGAAACACACAAAAAACACACAACACTACAAATAATAGTCGGGGGTGCGGCCCCATGGAGTACCCTACGATTCGAAGCCGAAGCAAAATACGACTACTCATTCCCCATCGTGCATCGACCACATAATGCGGGAGCGACTGTAGAGTTCAAAGTAGCAGAACCTCTTTGTTCAGAAATTGCCTCTGGAGCAACTTCGAATTTTCACATACTCGCAAATTTCTTTGATACAGTGCCAAGTCAAAGAAGGAGCGTTAACCCCGGCCACAGGGCCACGCGTGCACTTCTCGACTCGACTCCGGTTGTGACGAGTTNTTGGTACAAGTTCACATTTGGTACAAGTTCAACCCAAACCCACAAATTACAGTCCTTTCGCCCATGTTTGAACATTAAGTGAGTTAAATCGGAAATGTCTTATAGTCATCAAATAATATCATGAACTGTCAATCAAACAAGCGCCCGAAACTCATGCGCATCGATACAAAAAACTTTGAACGCTGCTGATATAAGTCCGTATAACCAGTCCCATGACAGAGAAGTTATTTACCATTTACAGAGTGACCGCTAAGTAAGGGACGGTTTCCTGTTCTGCAAAAAGCGTCCCTTACTTGGCGGTTGGCCCTTACTTGGCGCACCTATAGTTTTTGTCTGATAGTCTGGTACATAGTCCACCAATCAAATGCTTCAAATTTGTAGATCATTTAATTTAATTTTAAATACACCAGGTGCGCTGTTATGTTTCACCCCGTTATGTTACAATTTTAGCAATTTTAGCAAAAAAATTTCTGCCGTTTTTGCCTACGCACTACGCCGTTATGTTACATACACCCCCTGCGCCGTTATCGGGTAAAAATTCCGACTCAAAATTTTCCAGTCACCCCACCTNTTATGGGGTGGCCCTTATTATGAGAAATGGTGGCCCTTATTATGAGAAAGTGGATTTTTTTTTCAGATAGTCTGGTTAGTAATTGACTCAATTTTTTATGTATTTTTTTACTTTTTTATATTTTTGTATTCCCATGTTGAGGTTAGTATATTAAGAATAGTGTATTCAGTATATTAAGAATATCCGACAATCTTATTAGACAATTTGTTCAGACTTTGCCAGACTATCAGACAAAAACTCAAATCTCTCATAATAAGGGCCACCCTTCACACCGCATTTTGGCCCCTATTATGAGTAAAAAAATATTTTCAGTGATAATGGCCCCTATTATGAGAGATAAATGCCCATTTCTGGGGCAAAAATGCCTATTTTGGCCCTTATTATGAGAAAAAAACTTTTCGTCAAAAAAGTGGCCCTTATCATGAGAAAGTGGCCCTTATTATGAGAAAGCGGGCCAAGGTGGCCCTTATCGTGGGGGCCCTTATCATGAGGGGGGAGTGTATCGCTTTTTTGTTCGAATGCACGACATCGTGTACGAAAAGTTAACGGACAGACCATAAAACAAGAAGGATGTCAATACACGGCGAGTGCTCATACTACCGCCACAGAAGGAACTCCTGAATATTATGATGCACAAAATTGGGAATTTGAGGAAAATAAACACGCCAAGCAGCATAAGTTCAAGACAGATTCCGAAATTCCGCTTATACAGTCGAAAAAAAACGCCAAAATATATACAATTCGTACCAGTAGACAGTTTGTACCAGAAAAAAGAGTGACCAAACAACAGTTCGTACCAGATGATAGTTTGTACCAGGAAAAATAGTGACCAAACGATAGTCCGTACCAGATGACAGTTTGTTCCAAAAAACGTGGTTACACCAGATGACATTTTTTACCAGAAAACGCGGTTACACCAGATGACAGTTTGTACCAGAAAAGTACCCCCGCACGCCCGCTTGCACGTCACGGCGCGAATTTCACCGGGTTAAGGAGTGGTACTAAAAAAACTGGTCCTCGGTCTCCATTGGTACCAAACGGCGACTGGTACACTATATCGACTGGTACCCGATTCCACTCGAATTTGGTACCAGTCGACATTTGGTACCAATGGAGACCGCGGACCAGTCGTATGATACCCCATAAAACACTGTGTGAAAAAATATGATTCATATCAACACTACGTGATATACTACGTGATATACTACGTGGTATTTTCATTGTGTTTGAATAACTTAACAAATGAACCTGTTGTAAAAGCATTCCAGGCATTTCAAATGCCGCATTTGTGATATAGATCGATATAAAATACAGTATACGGTAGTTTATTGCAGTAAAATACCGTTTATACTCTAATTATCTATATAATTTAAGTACCTAATAGATAAACCATCTAGAGCAATAAAATAATGGCCAGGACCAAAGTCAGGACCTTATTATGTAAAAATAATTGTCACTTTGAAAATGATATAAATTCACTATAAAAAAGCTTTATATGAACATTGATTATATAATTCAAATTGTATTATATAATACAAACCAGGGGGTAGGCCAATTCCGGAACACCCCATTCCGGAANTGAAATTCATAATCATACGTAAATTGCTTACTTTTTCTCTCCAAGATATGATATTAGTACCTATTTATAAGGTATTGTTAGTTCAATTAACTTATATAATATAAGTTTAATTTAAACTATGAGTAATATGAGTCATATTATATGACTCATTAGATTATAACAATAGGGTATTGCGAAATTTCCCGCTCGTGCTGTTATCTGGCCGGACTCTAATTGGATAATAACAACAGGGTATTGCGCAATTACCCGCTCGTGCTGTTATCTGGCCGTCTTATGTCGATAATTTTCCAGACATTCCGCCTACGCCCTGCGCAGTTATCTGGCCATAATTACGTAACAAAACATTTTTTCGGCGAAAATGTCGGCCAGATAACTGCGCAGGTGGTGTATAACATTCATCCATTGAAATATTTCAGGGACCCTTGCTTGGGTTGGGTTTAATCCATAATTGAAATTTTTAAACTTGTTTTGTTTCTAATCGAAGTCTTCTAGTATTATATAAAACTATAAATGTTTTATGTAACTTCAATTATGCATATTATTTCCTTCAACAACGTGGAACGTTGTAGAACGAATTTTATTGTATTTTACGGAAGGTACTATGAAAAATGATATACCATTTGAAAATGATATACCATAATCACTTGATTAGATAATACAATTTTATTATATAATTGATAATAAAATTTGAATTATATAATCAAGTGATTATGGTATATCATTTTCAAATGGTATATCACTTTTCATAGTACCTTCCGTAAAATGCTATAAAATTCGTTTCACAACTACGATTATATATGTAATGATTTTTTCACTATCTTGCCACTTACCTGACCACGTATTGACCACGTATTGTCGATAAAGGATAGGTTTGAATGATAATTATATACACCACATGGCTACGGAACTTAACAAAACGTTGAGGGAAAAGGTGTTAAGTTCCAGGCACTTTGTTAAGTTCTAGGCATTGTGTTAAGTTTAGGTCAGAGTGCGTAGGCGGGAATGCCGAAAAACGTTTGGAAAACTGTTAAGTTTAAGGAATTAAGGTTTTTTCAAAACAGACAAAACTGTTAAGTTCCAGGCATTTAGGCTTTTTTCTGAATTTAGCTTCAATTTCAAAGAAAAAAATGGATAATTTCCACTACATCTCCAAAACATTATAATTTGTTATCAAATTTAATCTCATTTAATTTATTTTAATAATAAGTTACATTATTATACTCTATAACTGTAGTATGCTATTTATGAGTCAGACTATAGTCGACTACACCACCTAACAGGTTATCTTACCACACATTATCT
>SCLG01002613.1:8166-18812 GCA_004367875.1 Oikopleura albicans
GTGGCCACACTTTTGAAAACTCTTTGACCACCCCTGTACACTTTTTGGTCAAATTGACCACAAAAAGGAAAATTCACAATTGGACTTCTTTTGACATAGAAAATTTTTGATTGTAAACTCGATGGCCGAGAATCGATTGATATACTCTCGAAAACTCTCCGACCACACTTGGAGACTTTTTGGTCAATTTGACCACAAAACACAAATGAACGTTTTAAATGACTAATATACACCAGATGACTCGTTATAGGGCTACTCGTTATAGGGCTAAAATCTCGTTATAGGGCTACTTTTTTAGAAACCGAAATTTTGCCAATTCCGCCTACGTCCGATCGATTATAGGGCTAAAATTTCGTTATAGGGCTAGATTTTTCACTTTTTTGCGAATCTGTTATAGGGCTATTTCCGTTATAGGGCTACCTGTTAAAAATGATAATTAAATATATGACTCATCATATGATCATACGTATATGCAGGGATTGAAATTCAATCACAAAAATCACAAAATCACACTCACAATCACACGTGTGATTTTTGCGTGATTGTGATTGAAATTTTTTTGGCTTTTGTGATTGTGATTAGCTTTTTTTTGAACTGTGATTTTGTGATTTCTGTGATTTTTGTGATTTTATTGTGATCACAAAATGATTTTCGCGTGATTTTTGCGTGATTGTGATTGGAAATTCCCCAATCACACCAAAATCACATTTTTGTGATTTTAGCCGGTTTTTGCCAATTACAGCGTGATTTTCGCGTGATTGTGATCGAAACGTTTGTGATTTTGTGATTTCCGTGATTTTTGTCATTTCTGTGATTTTTTGAGTGTGATTGCATTTTGGCCAAAATGACACGTTTTTTCCACCCCTGCGTATATGTATCTCTATTAAGCACATCCGTCCATAACAACAGCCTCTTAACGCGACAACCGACCGCTTTACTGAATTGGTATCACAAACTGAGTAGGTATCATGTCTAAAAAGTCGAAAGGGGAATTTGTCGACAAATTGTTATAACATATACACTCCTTGAGGGTTTATGTGCCCGGGGTTTATGTGCCCACTTAGCCCCGATGGATGGTTTATGTGCCCAGTTTTTGAGGNATTATTGCGCAATTCTCCGCTCGTCGTGTTATCAGGCAGTTTTTTTTTGCAACTTTTTCCCCCATTCCGCCTACGCCCTGCGGAGTTATCAGGCACCCTACGGAGTTATCAGGCGGTTTTTTGGTCGCGAAACCCGCCTGATAACTCCGCACCCGGTGTATATGACTCATCATATGATCATACGTATATGTATCTTTATTAAGCATATCCGTCCATAACAACAGCCTCTTAACGCGACAACCGAAAGGGGAATTTTTCGACAAATTGTTATAACCTATACACTCCTTGAGGGTTTATGTGCCCACTTAGCCCCGATGGACGGTTTATGTGCCCAGTTTTTGAGGAAAATTTTTCCACAAATCCCGCCCACGCATGAGGGTTTATGTGCCCACTGAGTCATTTTCATAATTTCAAAATCTCTTTTTGTTGTATCGACCGAAGTGATAAATATTTTTTTCTATTTTTTGCCATTTTGAACTAAGTTTGAAATTTTATATTTAACAAGAACAAGATGAACAGTTTATGCACTGAAATTTGATACAAATCCTCAAATTTGATACAAAGGAGTCCGACCGTCGCTTTATGTGCCCAAAAAAAAAATCAGCAAAATTTTCCGCCTACGCTTGCGGGTTTAAGTGCTCAATTTCGATTTATGTGCCAACTTTTCAGGTCGCGAAATGAGCACATAAACTCTCAAGGAGTGTACTATGTATTCACAATAAAACATTCCATGGAAAAAAAGAGTTGAAATTGACAGATACATCAAGTGCGCCGTTATCTTACAAAACAAAAGGAAAACAAAGTGCATGATAAGATAAATTGAAAGATAACGCCGTAGTGCGTAGGCGATAACGCCGGAAAATTTGTTGTAAGATAACTGGACGAACGGATAAAATTGTAACATAACGGCGCAACTGTTGTACATGAGGTTTGTTTAAAATTCTCGACGGATTACCCTTGATTACCTTTGCCTTTATCGACTTCAAATTCCCCTTTCGACCATTAATACATTATACGGTATAATTTATACCAATTCAGGCGATTCCCTTATCTTTTAGGCACATAATGTCGGAATTTGCGAGTTTAAAAATAAATAAGCAAATTTTAATACTAATTTGATCATTCTTCGGCGAAGATCTCTTTTAAAAATGTAATAAAATTAGACCTAACTCTAGATCCATGTTTTTATGTTTTTCTTTTTTGGGAAAATTCCCAAGATTTTTAACGTGTAAAGATGCTTCTTTCCCGTTATAGGGCTATTTTGCGAATTGCGCAATTCCAAAAATTCGTTANAAAAAATGAACGAAAAAATCCAAAAAATTGTTACACACCGCCTGAGGGTTTGTCAGGCCACTTTCTCCTTCCAAAACCGGCCTGATAAACCCTCAGGCGGCGTGATAAACCCCAAGGGCGTAGGCGGAAATGTTGGAAAAAAAAGACAAAAAAAGTCAAAAAAAAAGTGTTAATTCAACTGCAAACTGTTAAGTCAAAGGCAAACTGTTAAGCCAAATGGTGTTAAGTCAAATGGTTAGGTGGTGTATGTAATATGTGACATTATGGGGTTTACACATGTCTTGGATCTGATGATCACACTTGAAAACTCCTTGACCATTCCAGGACACTTTGTGCCAATTACCTTATTACTCTAACTTATTTCTTCTTTGAAAAAATGAACATTAAGATAATAAAATACTGACATTATTAATTACACAGGGTGCGCCGTTAACCGGCACCTAAAATTTTTTGAAAACCTGCCGGTTAACGGCAAATAGTTCGGTTAATGGAGACATGCGTAGGCGAAATCGCGATAAAATGGCGACCTGCCGGTTAACGGAAAATAGGGATGCCGGTTAACGAAAAATAAGAATTTCAAACTTTTTTTTGGTTTTTTCCCGACTAAACGTTATTTTCCCAACACTTACGGACTTGTTATCATACCACGCAAGAAAAACCAGTTCGGCTTTCCCGGAAAAAAAATTTTTCTTTGAAAAACGGCGTTGCCGTTGAACTCATGGTTTATTTTTTCATTTTCACGTTTTATATTTCTGTGCGCTCAAAATTGAAAATGTAACATAAGTACCGCGGTCATTTACGGGAAACGTTTACCGGTTTATTCGGAGAAAATACAAGAAAAAGTTTTACGGGGAAACTGAAAAAAAAACGTTTTTCGGATAAACTGAAAGTTTTTTGGGGAAAGTGGAGGAATACGATTTTCGATTTGCTTTTTAGTAAATTACTAAATTTTGCGTTTTTGGAGTATACAACCCTAATTTCGTTTCATTTAAAAAAGTGTTAAAATTCTGAATTTCAGTGAAAATCGGCACATCGGGGTTATAGACATCAGTGAAAACTGTAGGAACGTTTTTTTGTTCACAACTTTTTTTGTCTAAGCGCAACGTTCCAGTAACTTCGGGTAATGAAATTTCACGACTACACTTGGTTGAATCTTGGGAAGACAATGAAAACTTTGTATTTTAAGTTTAAATTTTTAACGTAACCTTGCGTTCACACAACACACTTTCCGGTAATGCAATAACCTTGCCTTACCGCAACGGTTTTTGGGGGCACATTAGTCGTGTTAATATAAGGAATGGTGTTAAGAATAAGAATATTTAAAGCCTTTTTAACTTCTTTGTCCATTTTAAGGACAGAAAATATAATCGAAAATTAAAAAAAAAATTCCGGTTAACGGAAACTGCCGGTTAATGGATACATGCGTGGGCGTTTTTGCTGGAAAATTTTCGAGCAAAAAACTGCCGGTTAAGGGCAAATAGCGTAGGCGCTGTCGGTTAACGGGGTGCCGGTTAACGGCGCACCCTGTGTACTTTACATTGTGGTGAAGTCATAAAACGGTACTTTTGTCGTATTTTCACCTATAAATGGGCCAAAACGATAATATTAACTGTTTTTGTTATTTTTTTAATGACAAATATTGGTCGTAGAGTAAAAAATAAGTAAAAATTTCAAATTATCGAGTCCAATTTAGCGTTAAAAAAGTCAAACCGACACTTATGAGTGTTTTTCAACTGTAAAACCATTATTTACCCGACATTTGTTGGTCAATTTAAAAAAAAAACAATAAGTTCGTCTTTCCAATTAGTCCCCCCAACTTATTTTAAAACCGGTAAAAACGTTAATTTTGTCGTATTTTCACCTAAAATTGGCCAAAAACAGTAATTCTAACCTTTTTATTTATAAAATTCAAGATTTTAAATACACCGGGTGCGGAGTTATCAGGCGCACAGTTATCAGGCAGGTTTGCCCGCTCGTTGAGTTATCAGGCGGGGTTTTACCCCAAAAATCTTTTTAGTTTTCCGCCTACGCCCTGCGGAGTTATCAGGCACCCTGCGCAGTTATCAGGCACCCTACGAAATTTCACAATTTACTCTGTTTGCTCGTTATTCTCCAATTTAAACTAATAGACTAATTCATATATCCAGTAATAATTATATTCACTAGAAGGTAGCGGAATTGAGCCATATACCATTTTGGGATGGAAGTTCTAATTATTCCATAATCTAAGAATGGCTTTAATGAATAGTGATACGAAAATTGCTTCCCTTTTCTCTCTCAGATATAATACATATCAAAGTGTATTTATAATGTTTTGTTAGTTCAATTAAACAATGAGTAATACACCGGGTGCGGAGTTATCAGGCGGGTTTCGCGACCAACAAACCGCCTGATAACTCCGTAGGGTGCCTGATAACTCCGCAGGGCGTAGGCGGAATCGGGGAAAAAGTTGCAAAAAAAAACTGCCTGATAACACGACGAGCGGAGAATTGCGCAATACCAAATTGTCATTATCCAATGACANTTTGATGCCCTAATTGTCATCGTAAAGTAAAAAAGAGTGAAAAAAGAGAGAAAAAATCGGCCAAAATAGACAAAAATTGACTTTTTTTAAATAAATTTTTAGTTTTTAAATTTCTCGTATAGGACTTCCTATGGAGTCGACTGTGCGTTTTACGGTGATGTAGATTAAAAATCGATAACTTAAAGCTACGCTCCCTAGGAGCTCGGCGGAAATCAGCAGAATGGTCAATTTTGACAAACCGTGGGGGGTCCATAGGTTGATGAATGTTTTTAATTTGTGTTTTATATGGTTTGTCTAAAGTGTCTTAATGAACTTGCCGAGTTTCAAATTAATTGGTCGCATATTCAAAGAGAAAATGACATAATCGTAATGTCTTAATTCTTCACCAAATAGGGTCATGCCTATATTAATGCACCAATTTTTGTGAAGATTCCGTTTTTTGTGAAGATTTTTTTTAATATATTTTTTTTTGGTTTAAGGTGAAGTGGTAGGGTGACCCTACTAGGGTCGATCTGTTTGAAAAATGCAGACTATAGGCACCTCCTAGAGACAAACAAACAACCATATCAATTTGGGAATACGTTGAAGTTCAAGGCTTGAACACCTTGTCACGGTCCACCACACCACTCTAGAGCTTGGATCAGTTTTTATGGGAAACGTACTTTAAAAACATAAGTCGACCCAATACAAAATTTGTAGCCATTCAGAAAAAAAACTTAGAAAACTCGGATCAGTGGGCTCAAATCGTGTCCCATAAGTTATGGGCCATAAGCCAATTTGACTTGTTTTTCCTCCAACTCATAATTTAAGCTCTTCGTTTCCTTATTCCACATCTTTCAGCTGTAAAATTACCACAGTCGTTGTCCTGTTGCAGTTTGTGATAATCACATACAGTCCCGACCTTCCGATTGTGCAATTTGCGTTTCCGAAAACGTGCATAATTGGGCAGTGGTGCACAACAGTGTTCAAAATCATCGCAAATTTTGGCTTGCGTTGCGATGGCGTTGGTCGATTTTTTTCCCGCGTTGTTCCGCGTTGGTCGACCAACGCGACCAACGCTCGACCAACGCGCGACCAACGCCGATGAGCGTTGGTCGGAAAATTTGAAGTTATTTATTTCATATAATACAGAAAATGAACAAACACGTTCAACAGTGCCATTAAAATGTAGTTCTTATAATAAAAAACGAAAAAAACGTCAAAATAAAGACCAAGTGGCCCCTTATTATTGTAAGTATTATTGATATAAAATTGAATTACCTGAACAAAAGAGATAAAATAAATGTGACGAATATAAGGTCATAACTATTTTTAAAATTCGTTTGGCCGTTATAAGGTCAAGTTCGTTTTTGAGGCTAAGATGAAATCAAATTTGTGAAATTTTTTTTGAGTCTGACCTTATAACCACACCTCACTGTAACGAAAACGAATATAGAAATGGGTAAATAATTATTTTTTGTAACAGAACGAATTTTCGATTTTTTTTTTGACTTTTTTAAGAATCTAGAAAAAATAATATTATTGGATTAGTTATTCACATATAAATCTACAAATTGTTGTGGCACTGTATTATTAAAATTTTCGATATCCTTTATTTTGGCAAAAAAAATAATTATTTGTTTTGAACTTCACAAAAAAGGGAAACTAGCTTTGACAATTTGAAACAAATTGTAAGTGAACTTTTATACATTTTGTATCTTTTTGAAGAACAATAAAATTCTAGAAAATTTCAACACCATAAGGTAGAATTATGAGAAGTAAAAAATATGTAATCCGGCGTTATATTTTAACGGACATATGTTACATTTTTTTAATTTTCTTTCATTAATTTAATGAATTCATCAGCGGTTTGAATTTGGAGCAATGTTTCAATTGTCGTATGCTTCAATCGATTTCTTTTTTTGGTTAAAATTGACGTTGCTCTTGAAAAAAGTCGCTCAATTTCCGAGGACGACGCTCCCGCATTGAGAACCATCGCACTTACTTTCGACAAAATTGGAAATTTGTGCTTTAGACTTTGGAAAAATAGAACAGGTCGCAGGGAATCGTTGTTCATTTCCTCTTCTGTCAAGGTTGCAAGCCCTAATAATGTAATGCGTGAAAACGAGATGTCTATTATAAGTGTATAAAAGCCAAATCTATTTTTCCCTTTTATGAATCCAAATCTATTTTCCCGTTTTATTTTAAATTTAAATTTATTTTCCCTTTTTTCAAATCCAAATCTATTTTCCCTTTTTTCAAATCCAAATCTATTTTCCCTTTTTTCAAATCCGAATCTATTTTTCTTTTTTTTAATGCAAATCTATTTTACTTTTTTTTGAAATCCAAATCTATTTTCCTTTTTTTATTCAAATCTATATTCCCTTTTTTAACTAAAAGATAATGTAATATTTTCTACTCACAATTTCCATAATCATTTTCTCCGATGACTTTATATTGTGTTATTTCCTCAGACACAGATAATTTGCATACAGTCGAAGAAGATTGGGACAAATTTGCCAGTTTGAGTCGTTTTGTAATTGACGGATTAAATTCGGTCTCCTCTCGAATTTCGTTTTGAAACGCCTCTGCCTTCAAGGCTATGTAACTTTCGGCGCGGTCTGGCCATGTTGTTTTTGCTTTTTCAAGATTTTCTTTCATTTGCTGATTTAACGTCTTTTCTTTTGCTACATTAATAACCATTTCGTCTTCATCCGATGCTTCTTCTTGTCTTAAATTGTCATCTTCGACACGTTTTTGCAAAATTTCTGTTATTTGGGGGAATTCAAAATTTGTTTCTTTGTCGAAAAAAAACGCAGCAAGGGAGATATCAGACATACGTGAGTTAATTTGCGAGGATTTTTTTTTGGACCCAAAAATATACTCATTGAGAACTGATGATAAGACGTCTTTCAGTTCTTCTATGTATTTTTCAGCAGTTCCATCGAGAGCAAACTCTTCTTTTTTTGTCAATGACCATTCAAATAAATCCATCATTTTCTTGACATACTGGCCCATGCATCGGTTTTTATTTTGTTCAAAAAATTTTATGTCTTGAACAATTCTTGACATCACATTTTGGCACGCCTCGATTATTTCCCAGTTAAACGTGAAATTTTTAACAAGTTCAATGTTTGGCCCACCACGCTGAAGTTTCGAAATTTGATTTTTGTTGCAAATGAGATTTTCTAATTCAGTTGCAAACGACGTAAATCGTACTGTATGGATGTTATTTATTAACGGGAATTGATCAATTTTGTCGATGCATTTTTTCTTTTCCTCTTCGTTCATATGTTCCCAATTAGGGGTTTTTAGCTTTGCAATTGTTTCTTTTTCGTTTTCGTCGGGTTCTTGATCCCAAATGAACAAATTGAAAGACGACGAACAGCCAGGATTCGCGCGTTTTTTTGTTGAATGGGCACCGTTACAAAAAGAAACAATGCTTTCGTAGACTTCTTTATAACCAGAAATGTTTTTCATTGCTTTGTCTTTGTGATCAAAGACGCGCTTCAGAATATTGCTGTAAGTATGAGCTGCACACACGTGATAATTCTGGTTTTTGAATAAATGCAACAATGCGCCATCAGCAGTTATAGGTAGAATTTCTTTCTCGTATGCCTCGTTCAAACCATATTCCTTGAAAAGACAAAATTTAAATAGGGTTATTGAAGTTAAAAAAGGATAATAGCTTTGTCAAAAAAGGGAAAATAGCTTTGGCTAAAAAGGGAAAATAGCTTTGGCCAAAAAAGGGAAAATAGCTTTGGTCATAAAAGGGAAAATAGCTTTGCCAAAAAAAGGGAAAATAGCTTTGGACAAAAAAAGGGAAAGTAGGTTTGCCAAAAAGGGAAAATAGCTTTGACCAAAAAAGGGAAAATAGCTTTGGTCAACAAATGGAAAATAGCTTTGGTCGAAAAAGGAAAATAACTTTGACTTGGAAGAAAAAAGTCGCCTTGTTTTACAATGCCTACATGTATAACAGAAAAAAGATAGCTAGACTAATTAATTTTTTTTTGACTCACTTTGAAAGTTTCAATTAGTTCGCTGTGTACAACTTCATTGGTTTTTCCAGATGCGGATGAGAATCGTAAAACATAGTATTTTGCAAGGCCATCATTTTGACGAATTCCCGCTATTATACCATGGTAACTGTTCGATGCTTCGGCGCTTCCCAGACTTGAATGCCAGTGATCAAGATGAATGAACAATTTACCTTTTTCAATTAAATGAGTCGCACATTTTTTCATTTCTTCTTTAACATTATTACGGGACAATTCAAGCTCTTTTTTGATTTCGTAAGAACTAACTCGAACTTTCGATGCAGTTTCTTCGTCAAATCCTAAAGTCTCACAAACCAGAAATTTGAAGAACTCTGCAGTATGTTTAGAGTCCACCCAACTGATCGGTAATGCTTGTTTTGCTACATAACTGCATGTTGCTTCGATAACTTTCTTTCGGTCAATAGGTCGAGATTTGCCTTTCGTAAAACTGTCTAATGTCTTTTGCCCTTTGATTTTTGACACATGATTCTTGTCACAATGCTGTTTAGCATGCCACGCCAATATACCACTCGATTTTCCTCTACCTCGAGCGTAAAAATGCTTTAAGAAATTAAATAAAAGAGTCTTTCAAAGCCAATTTCCCTTTTTTGACCAAAACCAAATTCCCTTTTTTCAAAAAAGACTTTCAAAGCTACCTTCAATTATTACCAAAGCTAGTTTCCTCTTTTTCATCAAAGCTAATTTACCTTTTTTTACCAAAGCTATTTTCCCGTTGTTTAACGAAATGATTCTTATTATCTTAGCAAAGCTACTTTCCCTTTTTACGAAAACCACTTTTCCTTTACTCACCAAAGCTAGTTTCCCTTTTTTCACCAAAGCTAGACTCCCTTTTTAACTACAGGCACTTTTCTTTTTTTCACCAAAGCTAGTTTCCCTTTTTTTCAACCTGAGCCATAAACCCTACTAACACGTAATGAATTAACTTTTTTTATTCAATTCCATTCCTGTTTGACAAAACCCTTCGATTGACAACAAGGATTGAGACATTTTAGATAAAATGTTTGCGAGCCGTTCTCTAAGAGCATTTCAAATTTCTCTTTCTCAACTAGTTTTTGAGTAACAGTTTCATATGTAATTATAGGCGATTCTTTATTTTGTGTCCGCAGAATTTTTTCTAATCTTAATTTTTCTTTTTCGTGGGTCGCTGTACTTTTTCGTTGATCAACGTTGACCTCCATTATAAAAAAATAATAGAGAAAAAACAAAAATAAAATAAGTCTGTGTTGTGAAAAGATTAGGTTCGCTCGTCCGATTCAGTCACGAGTTTCAAGTTACAACCAATAGGCGTACGCTACACAGGAACGCGATTGCTCGCGTTCAATCATATATGTTTCGCAATTCTGTTTTCCTTTTTTTTCGTATAAGACTTTTCGTCTTTTTGTCAATTAATTTTTTTGTTATTGTTCATTCTCTATTCCAATTTCCATTTTTATGTTATATTTAACGTTTTATATTAAAATTTTTCAATTTTATGAAATTTGGTTATAAGGTAAAAGTAAAACATGGGTCAAGCCCGTTTTTAATCTCTAGAATCAAAATTACGATTAGAGTTTGTAATTATTGCTTTGAATACAGGCGTTGTTGGTTATAAGGTCAGCCATTTTGACCGCTTTAAGGTCAAGTCAGTTTTTGCACTGAAGGTTTAGTTAGTTTGTTTAACTCGGCCACGTTTGCGAAAATTCGGACCACGGC
>SCLG01002633.1:0-12137 GCA_004367875.1 Oikopleura albicans
ACACTTTGTAAACAAATCGACTGACCCCTCCTTAACTCCAATGGAAATACTACTAATGGAGTTTCTGGTAATTTCAAGCGTAAGGTTGTTTAAAAATCAAATGTTTAAAAATCAATCCGGTAATTTAAACCATCAATTAATGAAATACGCCACCTGTCTACCGAAGTTAACAAAACGATGGGGAAAAAGATGTTAACTTTCAAGAATTTTGTTAACTTTAGACGACAGTGTGTCAACTAAACTGGAAAAGATGACGCGAACCGACTGTTATCTTCAAGGAATTTTGTTAACCTCCGGTCATTTTGAGAACTTTTGGGCGTTTACTTCCGTAGACAGGCGGTGTAATCCATAATATGCATATACGCATTCAATTTCACCTGTAGGTTACCATTTTGTTCCCGTGAGTTAACTCTCAGGGGGAAGGAGTTTTTGGGAACCCGTAGGGGGGAAATGCGTGTTTATATACACACACTTTAAAAATTCACAATAATTCGCAATAATTCAAAAAACTGGTAAAGCCAAGTTGTAGAGGTCGTCAAACTACGTCAATCTGACTATTCAGAAATTGATTTGGGCCACCAGGGCCCCCTAGAGAGCAGTTTGAAATCTCCAACCTACGCAAAAAAACCGTCAATCGAATTTTCTCAAAAAGTTGAAGGGGTCAGCAATACCCGTTTTGCCCTACGACGCCACCATATGCCCTAAATCGACGAAAAAACAAGTTGTGTGTCTATATACACGCACTTCCCCCTGGGAGTTAAGGGTATAATTATATCAAATCGAGGCGAAGCGTTTCTTTTTTATTATTGAAGAATTAGCAATGAACAGTATAGCGGCGTTAAAAGATAAAAAAAAGAGTCAAAATGTGTGCGTTGTAAATGGGCACGGGTTTCCCCGTTTTTTGATTCGTTTTTTCGTAATCCGGAGTCAATCCGGTATAATTCCGAATCGACATTTTCAACAGTGGAAGCTTTTCTAGGATTAACATCTCTTTTTGCACAGTAGCTTTCTGGCTTTCGACAGAGTTGAGATTTATCCTTCGTTAAATAGACANACAAACCCAGTTGCGTGTCTATTTACACGCACTTCCCCCTGGGGGTTAAACATTGAAATTCACCCAAATTTAAGTCTACAACGATGAAAATAAACGTTAGTTTGAAAATTGTAAAAAAAACTCGCTTTTCTTATGGTTAAGGTTTTATGGTGTGTTCAAAAAGAATTTAAGGACTTGGGGTGTGTTTACTAAAGGCCTTATAATTATCTTCCTGAATGTCTGAAATTTGTCAAAATTAAACTATGTTTATTTTAGGTCCTATTCAAATAGAAAATCATTCTCTGAATATCAATTGCAGTATATGCAGACAGTTTTTGAAAAGAAAAAATGTTTGCTTTTGCCAGAACGGCAGTATCTTGCGCAAGAATTGGAAATTACGGAGCCGCAAGTCAAAATTTGGTTTCAGGTAACATTCCTTTGCTTTCACAGCTTTTCACATATATTTTGAGAGATAGCCAATTCGCAAAAAAAATAGTAATAATTTCCAAAGGAAATTTTAAATGGTAACATGTAAGGAGAATTTTTCATGAAAATGGGGCTTTTGAAGAATTAAGGAGAACCCCATTTTCATGGCAACTTCTCCTTATTATTCGAAATGGCATGACTGAGAAAACGTTTTGCAAATAAAAATTATATATACTGTGTGTCGGCGCTGAAACTGACTCGGTGATGCCAAAATAGCGTTGAAAAAACNAGGACTTAGGGTGTGTTTACTCAAGGCCTTATAATTATCTTCCTGAATGTCTGAAATTTGTCAAAATTAAACTATATTTATTTTAGGTCCTATTCAAATCGAAAATCGTTCTCTGAATATCAATTGCAGTATATGCAGACAGTTTTTGAAAAGAAAAAATGTTTGCTTTTGCCAGAACGGCAGTATCTTGCGCAAGAATTGGAAATTACGGAGCCGCAAGTCAAAATTTGGTTTCAGGTAACATTCCATTGCTTTCACAGCGTTTCACATATATTTTGAGAGACAGCCAATTCGCAAAAAAAAAAATTAAAAAAAATTATTTATACCGTATGGCTAGGATGGATTCCGGGAAAATTCGTCGAAAGTTTAACCAGCCGATTTTAAAAATGAAAGTAGCGATTATTTCGACCGTATATTTCGAGATTTCAATTTCCCGGAATCCATCCTACGTATGGCCCTTACGGCATGGGGACTCTCAGACTGTGAGGCTTTGATGAGCACTTTTCCTATGATTTGTAACGCTATTCTGACGTCACCCTCACAGTCTAAGCGTCCCCATACGGTACTGTGTGTCGGCGCTGAAACTGACTCGGTGATGCCAAAATAGCGTTGAAAAAACATGGCTGACCTTATAACCCCTGTACATATAAGATAAATCACGGCGCCATTAGAATGCAATTTTACCAAAAAAATCAAAGGCCGGTGGTTACTTGGTCTGGCGTATAAGACGCTATATTTTATTTCAGAAAATGTTTGACATACCTGAGATTTTGACCCGATTTTAGTCCTAGACATACCTCTCAAATAAAAGCTGACCTTATAACCAGAGCTTGGTAAAACATCGGATTAACAATATGGTTCAGAATAGACGTGCTCGATTAAAACGACTAAAACGGAAGGAGTTATCAAAGCCCCAAGAAAGGCCCGTCCAAAACATACGGCCCGTCCAAAAATACTCAACCCTTCAATCACGTCTAACAACAGCGCCCCCTACTTTAGTGGCGCCATTGGAACTTACCCGCAAAAAGTTCGTGCACAACCCCAAACCTATTGATACTGATAGTGACGATGAGGATTTTTTTGTTGGGTCCAAAGAACCCCCAAGAAAATCCGACCAAATCCGAAGCGTTCGGCTTGAAGTCGACCCTAACAGTAATGAAGATAAAACCTTCGATCAACTTCGGATGGAAGAAATGCGAAAAGAAGTTTTGAAATCACAGGTTGACCAAGGTTAGTGTTCTTACGTTTTTTATACAGGGGAGTCTGGTTATAAGGTCAAGCTCGAAAAAAATGACTTGGCCTTATAACCAACCAGAATTTTTTCTCCATAATAAGACATTAGTGCTGAGAGAAAACCGGAAATTTTGTTCAACATTTGATTTTCCACATAAAATTATGGTCTTCACTCTAGAAAAATGTTTAAAAGACACTATTTTATAGAAAAAAAAGTGTAAAAATACATGATTTCTATAAAAAAATTTATTGCCCGTGTTTACCCCTGTCGTTCTAAACGTATATGTCAAGTTCTAAATTTAAACCCCCCCCCCCAAAAAAAGTGAAAAAAGACATGATTTATCTTGAAAAAAAATGACTTGACCTTAGTGCAAAAAAGATGACTTGACCTTATAACCAGACCCCCCCTGTACGTTTTTTATGTTTTTCTTTCGAAATTTGAAAAGAGTGCCGGCTAGTCTGGCTCAAGCTTTTTTCGAGAGCCTCCAAAATTTAATGCAGTGTGCGCCGTTATGTTTCACTTTCACCCGCCCGTGTTGTTATGTTTCACTTTCTTGAGAATTTTTTTTCCTTTAATATATATCTTTATATGTTAAGCCCTACGCCGTTATGTTTCACTTTTTCCCGCTCGGGCCATTATGTTTCACTATTTTCCGATTTTTTTGTGAAACATAACGGCACACCCTGTGAATCAGATGATAGAGCATTGCTGCATGGTCATACTGTATGACTCATACATATAACATACACCACCTGCGCCGTTATCGGGTCAAAAACCGTTATCGGGTCAAAATTTTGACTAAAAATTTTCCGGCCACCCCACCTACGCACTGCGCCGTTATCGGGTCAAAAAATTTGTCATTAAAATACGTATGAATCCTTTTTCTGTATTTGTTTTAACCTAATGTTTGAATTTGTAAATGTCTCGATCTTTTCTCTATTTTTCAAAATATTTTAAAGGCAAGTTTTACATCATTTTTATATAAAAAATCAACTAGGAGTGCATAAATGTGAAATAGAGATAAAGACATATGAGACATTCTAGAAAATCACGGCTCGTGCCGTTATCGGGTCAAATTTCCATCTTGCCAAAACAAGTCAAAATTCCCGCTCGTGCCGTTATCGGGTCAAATTTTTCGATTAAAATTTTCAAGACAATCCGCCTACGCCCTGCGCCGTTATCGGGTCAAAACCCCTTATCGGGTCAAAGCTCTTCCTCAAAATGTTGACCCGATAACGGCGCAGGTGGTGTATATAAAACATATAAAATATAGATAAAACATATATAGTGCATATATACTAATGTTCTGTCATCATCCAAAAATAACCGGTGCCCTGCCGAAAAGATTTCGTTCAAATGAACGAATTTTACATTTTTTGGAATTATAATTGAACCAAGATTTTTTTGTTTTTCCGGTGCACATTTATCATTTATTCCTGGTATAAATGATTTACAGGGGGTCTGGTTATAAGGTCACAAAAGGTGACCGCTATAAGGTCAAGGCATATTTTTTGCACTAAGGTCAAGTCATTTTTTCTTGCACTAAGGTCAAGTCAATTTTTTTTGAAGCATGTGTTTTGGGAAAAAATCTTTGAAATCATGTCTTTTTAAGTTTTTTTTGGATGAATACCCCCACTCGCACATTTTTTTTTATAGAAATCATGTCTTTTTACACTTTTTTCTATAAAATAGTGTCTTTTTTAACATTTTCTAGAGTGAAGACCATAATTTTTTCGGGAAAATCAAATGTTAGAAAATTTTTTTTTAATGGTAATAAGGTCAAGTCATTTTTTTGAGGTGCATTAAGGTCAAGTCATTTTTTTCGGGCCTGACCTTATAACTAGACCCCCTNCTGGTAAAGCCAAGTTGTAGAGCTCGTCAAACTACGTCGACCTGACTATTTAGAAATTGATTTAGGCCACCAGGGCCCACTAGAGAGCTGTTTGAAATCTCCAACTTACGCAAAAAATAACACCGTCAATCGAATTTTCTCGAAAAGTTGAGGGGGGGGGTCACCAATACCCGTTTTGCCCTACGGGGCCTCCATATACGGGGCCTTAAATCGACGAAAAAACCCAGTTGCGTGTCTATTTACACGCACTTCCCCCTGTGAGTTAAATGTGCCACATTTATCATTTATTCCTGGTATAAATGATTTAATTCTATGTTTTTTTTTCAGAATTCCTTTCAATCACGGAGAAATTGCGACCAGAAGATTTGGAAAAATTAAAAGACACCTTGGCGAGTCTTCAAACCGCCGCTAACCGCGATCACAATACCGATTCGACGAAATCTGTGTCGAATTCGAATAATACCGTCGTGACGCCCATAACCAGTGTGCGCATTTTGCCCAAAAATATGGTGATTCCGGTGAACTCGACGGTGTGTACGATACGGCCCGTCGAGAATGGCGAAGACGTTGATATTTTCAAGCTTATCAAGGATATTGCTTACACTGTTCCACCCAAGCCCGCCCCCTTAACCCCCGCAGACGTCCCGGTACCGGTCGTTCGGCCCGGGCCCCCGTCCACCAAAAGATCGCCGCCCAGCTCGAAAAAAAAGCGCAAACCCTATTACCGTACCAACTTCACGCCCGAACAGCTCGAGCGGCTCGAGCAAGAATTTGAGCGGCAAAATTTTTGCCGCACGGTGGAGGAAAAGACAAAACTGTCCAAGGAGCTGGGCGTCTCGATTTATGTCATTAAAATTTGGTTTCAAAATAAGCGCGCTCGAATGAGACGATTTAAAAGACGTCAACAGGAATACCAAAAGGCAAAAGCAGAAAATGGNTCTTATGTTGACAATAATTTTATTGATGATGAAGAAGAAGAGGAAGAATAAAAAACATAGTTTGTAAAAAAAATATTTATAAAAAAAAAATCGATAGATCACAGGCGCATAATACACCGCCTAACCAGTTATTTTACCACCGCAGTTATCTTACCAATGTTCGGTTATTTTACCACTTTTTGAAACTAATCGTAAAGTTTAAAATTCGGCGTATACCACTGTACATATTGTACCGAAATTTGAAAAAACATAACTCAACAATGCTCGTTGATTTAGAGTAACATAAAATTTTATTTTTTTTTTTTTGAAATAGGATTACGGAAAAACCAAAACAGGTCCCCGGCATGACACAGAGAATGGGGCATTTTTTTGATTTTTTTTTTTTGGACCAGAACCCAAACCGAAAGTACCGGTTAAAATACGAAAATCGTTACATCGAAAAAATTTTTCGTATGTTCCATTAAAAATTTCTTATTTAAACCGGTACTTCCGGTTTTGGTTCATGCTTCAAAAACTTTGTTCGAAAAAAGTAAATTTTGTGATGGTGTAGTTATGGTTAGTTATATTGGTATTTTGTTAACCTCATTTAACGCCTACATTTATTATTTATATTGCTAATATATAGGAATGCAGTATGCATAGTCTTTAAATGTAAATACGTAAGAAACTTAACTATTTTATTAGACAGATTTTAAAACATTTTAACAACGAAAAAGTAAAAATTCTAAAAAAAAGATAAATGTCTTATTTTCTATTGATTTTATTCTGTTTCTCGCTAATTGCAAACCGACTGCAACCGAGGTCAATTTTGATTTCATTTTTGTACTAAATCATTATCTCGACAACTTTGCTTATTGTGCCCAAAAAGTATTAAACCTGTAATAAACAGCAATAATGACGAAAAAACGTGTTATTTACCGATTTTATTTGAACTAAAAGTGGAACACAAGTTTTATGGACCATACCATAATATGGTTCAAACTCATTTTCAAACAATACAAAAGTTGTAATTTCACGCTGCTACAGTCCTTACTTCCAATACGGACGATTTTGATTCTCGAAAATAGCGTGGACGATATTTTGAGAAATTAAACGTTTATTGGGACGTGCAATTTGGGCGTATGGGCTGTAATTAACTCGATTAGGGACGCTTTTTGGCGTAAAATCGTTTCAGACTGTAAACTCTTGACTCCCATTACAGTCCTTACTCTCAATACGGACGCACTCAATAATGACGCTTCCTTCCAATACGGACGCTTTTTGTGGAAAAGTGTCCCCAAAACAGTCGAAAAATGGACCCTTTATGACAATTCACTCCAATACGGACGCTGTTTTCGAGAAACAAAGTCATCGTCCGTATTGGAAGTAAGGACTGTACTAGTTAAGGTACATTTTCGGATACAGTTGTTGCGCAAACGACCAAAAATCGGTCAAAGCCCGTTGCGTTGTGGGCACACCAACGTATAGGTCAAAAAGCGCTACGTTGAGGGCGCAACAACTGTAATTCACTCCATTACGAACGATGTCGTCGACAATTAAAAACTCCCTTATGGGTGTAGGGACTGTACAATAACTGTAAGTGATAAGATACAAATTACTGTAAGTAAATTAGGGTAGGTGCATGGGATTTTTTGCTATGTCCATGCTATGTCCACTAAGTTGTTTCAAATATAAACATGGTCCAAAATTAGAAAGTGAAGTTTAAATTTAAGAGTTTACTTAATAAATAAACATTGTGAGGATTTCTTTCACTGGGGATGTAGCTCAGTGGTAGAGCGTTCGCTTTGCATGTGAAAGGCCCGGGGTTCAATCCCCCGCATCTCCAGACTTTTTTTTAAATTTCTGTTTGCATTCTATTTCTAATTTAAAATGCAGTAGTTTAACTACATGGTATACCTAGTTAGTTTTTTAGGCCTTGACNGCATAATACACCGCCTAACCAGTTATTTTACCACCGCAGTTATCTTACCAAATGTTCGTTTATCTTACCACTTTTTGAAACTAATCGTAAAGTTTAAAATTCGGCGTATTACGACTGTACATATTATTAATATCTAAACAAGTACAGTTTTAGCCTCATGAAAATCGGCCGAGCTTTTCTAGTATTCCGTGTCGGCATATTTTAAGATGATATAAAGACCAATTTTCCTTTTTTATTTTGAACTACCGGCCGAGTTTCATGACATTTTTTACGTAAAGGTATTTATAAACAGGAGAGAAAAGAGTGGTACCATATTTCAAAATACTAGAAACGCTCGGCCGATTTTCATGAGGCTAAACCTGTATCTAGCCGATTTTGTTTGTATATTACTATTATATTGTACCGAAATTTGAAAAAATATAATTTAATGCGCTCGTTTATAGAGGAACACAAAATTTTATTATTATTATTTTTTTTTAAATAGGATTGCGGAAAAACCAAACTGGTTTCTGGTCCAAAACATTTCAAAAAAAAAAAATAGCCTCAATAATTTTGTCTGAAAATTTTTTTTCGTATTTTCCATTTAAATTTTTTTATTTAAACCGGTACTTCCGGTTTTGGTTCATGCTCTGTTCGAAAAAGGTAAATTTTGTGATGGTGGTTATGGTTAGTTATATTGGTATTTTTGTAACCTCATTTAACGCCTACATTTATTATTTATATTGCTAATATATAGGAATGCAGTATGCATAGTCTTTAAATGTAAATACTTAAGAAACTTAACTATTTTATTAGACAGATTTTAAAACATTTTAACAACGAAAAAGTAAAAATTCTAAAAAAAGATAAATGTCTTATTTTCTATTGATTTTATTCTGTTTCTCGCTAATTGCAAACCGACTGCAACATTTATAGAGGTCAATTTTGATTTCATTTTTGTACTAAATCATTATCTCGACAACTTTGCTTATTGTGCCCAAAAAGTATTAAACCTGTAATAAACAGCAATAATGACGAAAAAACGTGTTATTTACTGATTTTATTTGAACTAAAAGTGGAACACTAGTTTTATGGACCATACCATAATATGGTTCAAACTCATTTTCAAACAATAACCCCCTGCGCTGTTATCTTGCAACTATCGCATGAAAAAAATCCGCAAGATAACGGAGCGAACGGGGACATTTGCAAGATAACAGCGCAGGGCTTAACACATAAAGATAGGGATTCCTGGAAAATTGGCCGAANATAATGGCAACTCGACTTCAAGCGCTGTGCTGTTATCATAACAAAAAAATAAACTGTCAATTGTTCCTTTGTTTCACAGAAAACATCATTAAAACAAAGATTTAAACTTGGAATACACAGGGTGCGAAGTTATCTTTTTTTCGCAAGATAACTGCTCAATGCGTAGGCGAAAACGGTGAAAAACCTCAAAAACGAATTTTGATATTTTACCACTATTTATTTTGGTTTATTATTATTTTTAAAGTTAAATAAAAATTAGTGTGTCGAATTTCGGACATTTAACCGCCTGGTCGAACCGACGTGTTCGAATAAATGCAAAAATATAATACAAAAATTTCAGTTCAAGATCTATTCAGAGAAAAATAGTAACTTAATTTTAATCAGAATACTTTTCGCAAGATAACTGCTCAGTGCGTGGGCGGAAGACGCGAAAAAGTGTCTTATGAAAAGTGGCCAGATAAGCGTACGAGCGGCAATTTTCGCAAAATAACTGCTCGCAAGATAACTGCGCACCCTGTGTATATTATAAACATTAATCTGTCCAGCAAACCTTATTTTTGGTGTGAACCGTTATCGTAACACATTTTTCAAACAATGGTACATCTAGTACTTCTAGTTTGCCAATAAATAATAGTTTTATTGCATGCCTACCAAACACAGTTGATATTCCGCGACTCATTAACTTCTTTAGAACAAATAAATAAATAGGAATAAATCAGGTAATAAAACGCTTATACACTCCCTAACCGGTTATCTCACCACCACAAACTCACTAAATTTAACTCCCAGGGAAGTGTGTACATATACACTACGGTATACTATATGCTAATACGCTATCTCTTAACGTTAAACCAACTTTTTCAAATTGAATAAAAAACATTGTTCCTAATAATCAAAATATAACTTCTTTGATTTATTTTGAAGAAGAAGAATTAGTCTTTCATATTTGTTTTTAAATTTGGAAATCGGCCCAGTAGTTTGGCTGCGATAATGTTATGAACCGTACCCAGATGTGGGTACGGTGGCGCGGGACGGGTATACTTATGGGTGGCGCGGGACAGTTAAGTCAAATGGTTAGGTGGTGTACCGGATGTTCTATNACAAATAAATAAATAGGAATAAATTAGGTAATAAAACGATTATACACTCCCTGACCGGTTATCTTACCACCACAAGTTCACTCAATTTAACTACCAGGGGAAGTGTGTACATATTCACTACGGTATACACTATACCGGATAGTGGATTAGCATATAGATAGCGGATTAGCATATAGTATACCGTNGCTTGATGGTTAAATTGCTATTTTTTACAACATTAAAAATTAGTTTAGAAAATTTGCAACGATATTACTTTTAATTTTTTTTTTATACTTTATGTTAATCCGCTATCTCGTAACGTTACACCAACTTTTTTTTAATTAAATAAAAACATAGTTCCTAACAATAAAAATATAACTACATTGATTTATTTTGGAGAAGAAGAATTAGTCTTTCATATTTTTTTTTAATTTGGAAATTGGCCCAGTAGTTTGGCTGCAATAATAGAATAAACCGTACCCAGATCATCTGGGCCAGATGTGGGTACGGTGGCGCGGGACGGGTATACTTATGGGTGGCGCGGGACAGTTAAAACATGGAGTGTGTCTCGAGAAACCGATCCTTTACGGTAATATAAAACCGGTGATTGTTCCCGCGGGATCCCGGGCGCATTGGAGCGCATCGGGGATAAAAGGACAGTATATCCGTTCTAGTCCGGTATTGACGTCCATTAAATTTCTCAGTTGTGCTTCATTTTGCTCAATAGTTTTAGCGAAATTACCGGCAAAAATAGTATTTCCGGCTTAAACGAAAATACAGATTGTCCGATGACGTTTACATTAGTCGCAACAGATGACGAACATTTTTTCACTCTAGAACGGACCTATTTACGAGGCTAGTCTATTTTCCGGCAATTTTCACGATGCCCCCTAGGTCTGATTTAGTACATATCACTAATTATTTACCGGTAATTATCGGTTTAGGCGATAAAAGGGGAAAACATTACAAGTTATTTATAAGTATTCGTGACAACGGTTTCTGTATTAAAAAACAGGTCATATATGTTTTATGGGGAAGAGCATATTTAGCGCAACTTTCCAGTAGAAGAGACAGTCGAAGAATTCAACCGTTTGATAACTTGTGATGTTAACATTCAACATTAATATACAAATGTACATGTTTCTGTTTGTTAAATTTATGTTGTCATCNCGGTCTCCTCGACATTGTAGTTATTTTTGAATAATGTGCCCATTTCGTAACTTTTTGTACACCCGACGCCGGTATGGTGAAATACACAGCGGCCCAATTCGATATCTTCGTGCTCCGTCATCAAATTATTTTTCAAACAATCGGACAGGTTAGGACTCAGCTGGGCCAACAATTGGGTCGAAAATACTTTCAAGAGTTACGAGAGCATATTAATACAAGAAAATGTTACTACCCCTAGCGATGCTCTAACTAGTATCGTAGGTTCTGGATAATACAAAAATCATAATTTATGAATTATTCCTATTTTTTTTTCGAAATAAAGTTTCTAATACACCACCTACCTGCTTAAAGTAACGCTGCTTAAAGTAACACTATTCGCTTAAAGTAACATTTTTTTTGCGAATAGTGGTAACTTTTTCAACCCACGCACTACCTGGTTAAAGTAACAGTTCCGCTTAAAGTAACAGTCTTTTAAGATTTCATTTCTATGCTTCATTATTTTTGGATATAATTTGTATGATATAAAGTATTTTTAGTACTTTTTAAAAATATTTTTCATCTTATTAAGTATTCAGAACTATTTTTGATATGAAAATGATCAAAAAAATATATTTATATTGAAAAAGGGGTAGCCATTTTTTGGTCTATAGAATTTTTCTCGGGCAATCCAAGGTCAGGTCAGTTTATTAAAAGTGCAAAATGAAAAGCAAAATCTTAATTTAAGAAAAAAGTCAGTATTTTGGGATCTGACCTTATGAGTAATAAGTTATTACTAATAACCCTTACCCCTGTATTAATAATAATTGATAACGCGATGTTTCAAAATTGCGCAATTCTTTGACCTCATTTATGCTTAAAGTAACAAAAAAGTTAAATATCACGTAATATTTTTCAAATTGCGCAATTCAAAAGCTCGATTCCGCTTAAAGTAACAGAAAAAAGCCTGA
>SCLG01002648.1:0-11203 GCA_004367875.1 Oikopleura albicans
TGAAGGTCAAATTTTAGAGAATTTTTTTTTGTCAAATTTTCCTTTCAGACATACAGGACTTTTAAGATTTTTTGCATGATATCACAAAGCTACTATAAAAAAAGTCAGAAAACCTTCTAAATAACGTTTTGCGACATTTATTGTCACCAAAAAAACGTTAGTTGGAAAATCTTCCTATAGGCCCTACAGGACCTTGAAGAAGAAAAGTCGACAAAACTAAGGTTAACATGGTATTCGCTGATATGGAAAAGCCCTCTGTGCTAAATTTCAGTTAAATCAAACAAACCGGAAATTTTGACCGATTCTTATTCAACCTTCCGGTTGANGGCGACTGTAAATAAAATATACAGTATATAGTTTTTATTTTTTGTACAGTTTTTAGTTCTCGGAAGTAACGTGTTTATTGGGGCTAATTGTCCTAAAGTGTCCATTTTTGGACGTTTTGGGGACATTTTTGACACAAAAACGTCCCTATTGGGAGTAAGCATTGTACTCCTAGAAGTCTCATAAATAACACATACCTGTATGTATTATACAGTCCTTACTCTCAATACGGATGCACTCGATACGGACGATTTTTTCCAATACGGAAGCTTTTTGTGAAAAAATGTCCCAAAAACAGTCGAAAATGGACACTTTATGAGAATTCACCCCAATACGTAATTGTAACAACGAATAATAAATTTCACTTAACTCCTAGGGGGAAGTGCGTGTAAATAGACACACAACTTGTTTTTTCGTCGATTTAAGGCATATGGAGGCCCCGTAGGGCAAAACGGGTATTGCTTACCCCCACTCAACTTATCGAGAAAATAGTTTCCGGTGTTTTTTTTTGCGTTGGTTGGAGATTTCAAACAGCTCTCTAGGGGGCCCTGGTGGCCCAAATCAATTTCTGAATAGTCAGATCGACGTAGTTTGACGAGCTCTACAACTTGGCTTACCAATTTTTTTTTGAATTATTGCGAATTATTGTGAATTTTTAAGTGCTTGTTTATTTACACACATTTTCCCCCTACGGGTTCCCAAAAACTCCTTCCCCCTGAGAGTTAAAGCAAAAAAAACGGACGCTATTTTCGAGAATCAAAAACGTCCGTATTGGAAGTAACGACTGTATGATATAATAATTTATATCCTATGGTTCACAGGGAGAACGGCCTATACAATAGCCGATACAATAGTATATAGCCTATATAATATAGGGATTTTAATGTAGGCCTTATACTGCTCGCCGCCAACAACTAACACTTCCAGAAATATAGTTTTATCAGCTACATTTTATAAGAGTAATTGTCGCTTTGACAGATGGGTTAATTACAATCCAACGGCTCAATTCATTAATTTTCTCCTTGGTGTGAAAATGGACGATGAAACCGGTGGAAAAGTATCGAAATGTAATATCCGCTGTTTTAACCTGTTATTTTTCGTCGAGTGGCAATAAATCTTTGACTCGTTTTAGGATAAGAGGCAAGGTGCTATAATGGCTAAGATTAATGTCTTAAAGTTTTTGGGGTGTTTTTTTTTCGAAAATTTCGCTTNAAAGGAATCCCTTCAATTAAGTTTATTCTTTCGGCCACTATCCGTCACAAGTTTCGAATTTTTCTTACCAGTTGTCATGAACGGGGTTCGTGGCGACATTTTACCCGAATATCTCGACGACACACTGATATCAATGCCGGATGCGACGTGGAATAAAATATCGCCCAGTCGTCGAATTGTGGCGACATCAAAGAGAACGCTTTTACATGTTGAGGAAGTCTTGACACCAAACACAAACACACAACAAGTCAAATTAACAAACGTTTCTGGTGAGCCGATTTCTATACAGTTCAGAGACTGGAAGTGCACATTTGAATGTTCGGATTCCCTCAAGAACATCTGTAAAGTTTCAGATGATATCCAGTTACAGAAGGGTTGAAATTCGGAAATTGAAGATTCCAATTCACACCCGCGGCATACACCACTTGCGCAGTTATCTTGAGAAAGTATTTTCAAAAAATGGCATGATAAATGCGCTGCGCGTAGACGGATTTTTTCCGATTTTTTTCTGATTTTTTTCCGATTTTTGTTCTAAATTTTTTTTCCATGAAATTTGGTTTGGGTCGTCTATCAGCGATTTTCGATTTGAGGCCGTTTTTATGCGATATGAGGGCAAATAGGCCGTCGTGTGACGATTGTAACACACTGAGCCCTAAGAGTTAACAGTTGTGTGATTATTTAATGTAATTTCAACCTGGATTTCAGCCAAACTCATGGATAGATGTAGCAATAAGTAACATTCCAGTTGGTATAAATCGAGCAACAGTTATTATCAATAATCGATTTGAGCAGTTCATTTCAATTTTTAATTCCGACGAAACAACAAGTGATATTTATTTTGAACCAGAAGCAGTTTTCTTGGAGATGGCCCCGTTAAACACAACAGTTTCAGCCGTATTTACAATTAAAACGAGGAACTTTGCGCGAACTTCTAATTTACAAATTCACAATTGTGCTTTGGAGGAGACGGAATATCTGTCGTTTCAGTTTTTGGACAATTTGACAAATAATTCCGATTCTGATATTGTCGTTGAAGTTCAGTACAGGTCGGTTTTCAACCTTGCATACTGTAGGCACAGTGTTTGTCCTTCAAATTTTGACTCACAATTGAAGTTATGAATATGTTTTACTTCACCCCTAGGACGTTATGTTTCAACTAACTTTCTCTCAAAATAATCCGGTCATCCGGTTTTTTTTGGATATTTTCTCAAGAATACCGTATGCTTTCGCACAGACTGTCGGACTTTGAGTACTTGTAATCTTGATATGATTTTTAAAGCTATTTTGGCGCCAGCACGACAGTCTGTGAACCGACACCCCGTTCGTTAAAATAATTGACACACGGTACAATGCTTGAAATATCGATCACGTTACTTCCCGTCTCATTTTTTCCATTATATTTTACTTTTGTCAATTGGGTTTTGAAAGATAATAGCGTAGGGGGTCCAAAACACCGTCAGGAAATAAGTGTGAGTGTTTTGTGATTATATAGGTGATATTATGTTTTGATCTAGGTCCTCGATTCCAACATCTGGCGTGCGAACGATTAATATACTAGATGAATCTTCGGGGAAAAAATACCCATTTGAGTTGAATGTTGCTGTTGATAACTCACTACTGTCGTGTTATAACTTCGTGGCGCAACGTGGATCAACCCATCAGATTGTTCGGACTGGGGGTGGATCAAATTCAAATTTGGAACTAAAATTTGTTCCATTTGGTATGGAAATGGATGGTCGACCATTGACCCAATTATCCTCAAATTCTCGAACTAAAACACCGCTTTCGACTTTAATCGTATCGAGTGAAAATCCACCCTATGGAAGTTCTTTGAGCCAATCATCAAGCGATCACAGCTCAAGTTATGGTTGCACAATTCATATTGAGGACCGTACATACTAGGGTTCCCCAACCTTAAAAATAGTGATTTTTGAAGAAAAAAATAAGCCAAAAATTGCCCGTTTCGAATATATATAGTGGTATCTGGTTCAGTTTTTATACTTAATTCGTACGGACAATATATCGATGATACTAGGCTGCTCACAAACTTTTTTAGGTAAACAAATATCGCCAAATGCAAAAAGTAAGTATACTAGGTGATACAGTTTGATCCGCTGACCAAATATCTCATTAGAGGAAATCCGAAGTGTAGTAATTTCTAGATGGGTAAAACACGCCGCTCAAAGAAAAAATCGCCTTCTGGTGAGGCAAGTAGTCGTAATCGGTAAGAGAAGTACAGAGCTGAAAAGAGGCGAACCGAGGTCATGGGGCACTTCGATGCTTACAAAATAGGGCATTTGCGAAATTTGAGAAGGACAGATTCCTGGACCTCATTGCCAAATATTGGAGAAAAGATCCTCGAAAAGAAGAGCTTCTTGAAGAACAATTTTTGAAAGAAAATAAGGCCTCTGTACCAGAACCGTAGATTTTTTTATGTAGGGTACGATTCTGTACCAAATAATGACTTTCTTAAGATAAATATTGAAGACTTGCTTCAAAAATGGGAATAGGTTGTTGTGACGACCAAAATCACGAAATTTGTTAGCTTGTGAATAAAAATTCCGAAAAAGACCCAAAGTCACCGACCAATAGCCTGTGTTTTGAAGTAAAGTGTTCAAAGGAAAGCTGTAAACATTTCCAAGCTAGTATTACCGTTAATATCAGCTGGAAATGTTGTCAGAAAAGTCTGTCAAAGAGCGGGAACTTTTGACAGATATACATTTCGGAAAAAAAACTCAAGACCCGTTTAAAACATTTGAACAGTTGAAATTTGTGTCCCGCTCTTTTGATCATGCGACAAAAACCACAGTTTTGCAAATTTGCCGGTTTTAAAGGTATTAAAATATTAAAAAATATATATAAAAAATATTTTTTGGCAAAAATGTCCCATTTTTTTAAATTTGATTGTAATTAAAACCTGAATTGAAAAAAATCAAGCGTACGAATTGGTAATTGTTTCTTCTAAAATACTTAATTATCACGGGATTTCGCATTAGAAGATCAGTTTGTTGTGAAAATAACATAAAAAAATTTCTTTCAAAAACAGGGATTTTACGGATTTTAAGTGTAATTTAAACCTATCTTGAACAAATTTAGAGCAATAAAATCGATTACCGTGTCTTTTTTAATACAGAAGAGATTACAGGCGTTCATTTCATAGGTCCAATTTGCTGTTAAAGTTACAAAAAAATTGAAAAAAATATCATTTTTTTGTCAAAAACAGACATTTTTCGTTTTTTGAATGTAATTAAAACCGGTATTGAAAAAATTCGAGTAACAAATCCGGTTACTGTTTCTTTTATAATACTGAGGAAATCACAGGCTTCCATTTGATAGGTCCACTTTGTTGTTAAAATTACAAAAAATTTGAAAAAATATCACTTTTTGTCAAAAACAGGCATTTTTCGGATTTGAATATAATTAAAACTGGTCTTGAACAATATTCGAGCAACCAATCCGCGTACCGTTTCTTTTCTAATAAAGAAAAGATCATAGGCTTTCACCTGATAGGTCCATTTTCTTGGGGAAAAGACAAAAAAAAATTGAAAAAATCGACTTTTGCGACAAAAACAAGCATTTTTTCGTTTTTTGACATTTTCAATCCTAAAAAAAAAGATTATTATATCGTTTCAAGGTATATAATGTATATATATTCGGAATCACTGAAACGAGATCTTTCGTTTGCGACTAATTTCAATGAAATCGAAGAACATAAATTTTTGATCAAGTTTGAACCTACGCAAAATTTTTAAAAAATTTTCGAAAATTTTATTTTCAAAATTTTTTTTCCGAAAAGCGATGTTCTCGTCTTAGTATTCTAGTAAATTGCGTTTTTTATGAAAAAATGCCGAAAATCGGCACCTAAGGGTTACAATTCGGGGTTCCTGTAATAAGATTTTTTTATCAGTGGATCATGCTGTATCACGTGGTACTATTTTTTTTTATTTGAAGACCCTCGAATAAAGCTTGGGCAGCCTAATAATACGCTACTGCTATAAACGCTCTTTCAAATGCTTTTCAATGAAAAAAGTGCCATTTTAAACTGAACTATAAACGCCTACATTTGATTAGCCAGAAAAAATAATCAAATTTGACAAAATATTCAAAATAGCGAAAAATTACCGGTTTATTTTCTGGTTTCATCATGTGATCTATTGCTTGGTTTTGATTTGCAACCATATGACAGTTTTCCAGTAACTCTTGTGTCGAATGCAACATCATTGCAAGCGCAATGCTTTGATATAACAAATAATGAAATGTCATTTTACTACGCTAGTTTGACTACTTCCCTAGAAAAATGGTTCTCAGCCAATGGGTGGGCTGGTGGCGCTTTTCCGGTTAAAATTCCGACAACCATTCGGTCATTAGTGACCCGTGCAATTGGTCAAACGCGAGGTACAACAAAATTAGTGGTCGGAACTCGGCATGATATGCCCACAATTTACGATTTAATTATTAACCTTTCCGGAAGACACTTATCTGGTATTCCTCATGGCCAACTTTTACCTAAAAACCCAATAGAACGGGCCCTTCAATTAAAATGGCAAAATGATATTGTAATTAAGGCAATGGTGCCATAACATAAATCGTATAATATTATAAATTTCCGAATGAAAACAGACCAACACGATTGGCGGATTTTTTAAAATAGTTTTATACCATTAAAAGGTCCTTCTTGCCCAAGGAGCCCGATTTAATAAAGTTGATGGGGAGAGCCTCCTTGATTGGGTGGATTATACAAATGTTTGCAAAGCCAAAAACAAACCGCCATTAGAACGAACCGTTTGGGAGCTGGTCTCTCAACGCTCATGGGTTGACTTTTTACTTCAAACTTATAAATGTCTTGTGTTGCGGCGTTTGGAGAAAACAGCCGAAAAAGTCAAGGATAAAAAAAATCTCATACAGGGGTAGGGCGTTATAAGGGACGCTTGTACTTTTTTTAAGGGACGTTTTTTGTCAAAATAAAAAGATTGGTCCAAATAAGGGACATAAAGTGCGAATACGGGACGTTTTTTGTTAAATCGTAAAAAAGTGTTGAATACGGAACGATTCTTTGATTGTAGAAAAAATTCATTAAGGAGCGGATTATGATTTTGATTTGTGATGTTGTCATATTTTTTGAGCGCATTTTTGTGATTATGAGACCCTTATTCTGTGATTTTGATTTTGTATTTTTGATGCGTTGACCTTATTTCCAGATACAACACTTGCGCTGTTATCGTGTCACCCGTTATCTTTCAAATTTTCCCGGCGGCTCTGTTATCTTGCAAATTTTTGTTCGGCCAATTTTCCAGGAATCCCTATCTTTCTGTGTTAAGGACTGCGCTGTTATCTTGCATATCTTCCCGTTAGCTCTGTTACCTTGCGAATTTTTTTTTGATGTGTGAAAGATATTACTACTTTCGTTTTCAAAACTTTAGCAGAAATTATTTTGCATTTGAAATCATTAAATTTAACATCCTTGAACAAAGCCGTAGCATACGAGTCAAACATTTACAGCAAAAGTGAAACAATTCTGCTCGATTGGGTCAATGAAATATTCGAGTCTGAGCGGGAAAATGTATGGAAGAATGATCCGCCGCCTTCACGTTGGATTGTGAACTTTGACTATGATTGGATGGATGTAGGCTCTCCAAAATGATTTTTCGTTGTTTGGGTTTTAGTATAAAAACTCGACCCTCTTGGTGTGCATTTTTTTGGTTTCTAAATACATGCAAGTTGAGAGCACATTGAGAAGGCCGGGTTACCTGACTCAGATAAATAAAAATTTTGTTCACAAAAGATAACTGAGTAAGTGGTGTATATTTACTTGTTGAAAAATAGTTTGGACAGCCTATATAGATGGTCTTGTATTTGCGACCGTCTTGGCTCACTTTTGTCCCTGGTTGATAACACCACATTTCTCCCTTATGTATACAAATGCATACATGCCGGAGCTATGCCTTCATAATGCGCTCATCGTTACAAATGCCTTGAAAGAAATTCATATAGAATTCGACATTGCCGCCACAGAAATTACTGATCCAAATCCAGTGACAATCCTTATTTTTCTCAATTATTTGTATGAAACCTTGCCCAGCCTTAAGACGGGTGATTGACATAAAAAATATTCAAATAGGGCAACGCATTGAACTATCGAAAAATTTACCAAACTTATCTTGGAAACTTTATCGTGATATATTCATCGTGAAAAAATTATATTGAAAATATATCTTGAAAAATAGACGATTTTAGGAATATTTCAAAAATTTACTTCAATTTTTTTTAGTAAAAACTTTATAGTCTGTTAAACATGTAGTGTATTTCTAGTGTTTTTTTTTACATTTTTCTAATTTTTATACTTTTTGAATTTTACTCACATTTTCTCCAAATTAATTTTTTTTTTCGTCATATTTGAAAAAAAAACAAACATTTTTTTCGAATTTCTTACAACTTTTTCCTGATTATCACATTTTTCACATTTTTTAACATTTTTTTTCACATTTTGTCACATTATTTTCAAATAATTTTACATTATAATCACACTTTTTGACTTTTGTTTTTAACGTTTAATGTTTTTTGCGAATGTGACTGCTAAATTTTTGAAAATATTAAAAATCATTCACCTTTAAATTCAGCCGACCAAAAATATCGTTTTTAGTGCCCAGTTAGGAAAACAATGCAAAAAAGTGATAACACTTTCAAACTCATCCCGAAAACCAATACAGTATGAAGCCTGCTTTATCGGACCAAGTGCCGATTTTTTCTCACTCGTTGGGCCCAGTTCAATTTCAATCTTGCCAAAATCTAAGAAGAAAATCGAAATTATGTTTCAGTCGGAGACTTTAGAAAATCATCAAGCCGCAGTAATTTTTTCAGGCATACGGTTTAAAATATAAAAGCAAATTTCTAAAATTGCGAGACTACCACGAAACTAAAAAAATATCAAAGTTACTAGTACCTGCCTACGTAAAAATGGTTATTTAATTAATTCTATCACGTCTTAAATAAGTAGGCCAACTATCAAGCTAAAGGTCAACTTATGAATTCGGGGACCAATACGCAACTAAAAAGTTTGAAGAATATACACCGGGTGCGCAGTTATCGGGCAGGTTTGTGCTGTTATCGGGCGGTTTGTTTCCATATTTTTGGATACATATGACCAAATTTCCCGCTCGTGCTGTTATCGGGCACCCTCGTGCTGTTATGGGGCGTTTTTTTTTGCATATTTTTACCTTATTCCGTTTCCGCCTTGAGCAGTTATCGGGCGCCCGATTAAGTTTTTTTTTCGCGAAACCTGCCCGATAACTGCGCACCCGGTGTATTCGATAGCTCAACATTATGCCAATGCAATTTGAGCTTTCTCGTTTTTCAAGTCTACAGGTCCCCGATTTCATCAGTCGAACTCCTTATTATTTTAATTAAAAGAAGTTTACCAGAAAAATACCTAATAAACGCTGAAATTTCATGTAATGATCATCATTAGAATATTTCAAACCACAATACAGGTATTGCATCGCCAGGTGCACATGGTCGGCCGGAAACAGCCTCTTTTAATCTGGCCGGCGAAAATGCCCATTTCAGCCCCGCCAAAGAGATTTTTGTTGAGCAGCCACTGTACGAGGAGCAGATTGTAGCTGTTAAATTGGACAGTATAACGACGCTGGCTGAGATACGGGACGAAGATAAAAATATGAAAACGCCGCGCGAGTTCCATTGTGATGTACCATTTGTAGATGGAAAGACATTGACTACTATAGGCAAAAGGGGTTTTATTAATTCTTAAACTAGGGTGGAAACGGTACACAGTGTACCGTACACTGGAAAAGCAGGATTATCACTCAAAAACTGGCGATATCTGGCTCGCGGGAAAATTTTCGGGAAAATCAAATCAAAAAAAAATAAGTGGCGTGCCTGGTGACGTAACGAAATGACACTTTCGTTTCCGATTTTTTCGTCAAAAACTGTCAACTTGTTTGACTTCGTCAACTTGTTATGTCACTTTTTCCCCTTTTTGGCCTATTTTTGCCTAAAAAACATCCAAAAACTGTCAACTTGTGGGGAACTGTCAACTTGTGTTGTGTCAACTCGTTACGTCACCAACTGTATCTAAATTAACCTCAAGGAAAAGGTATAGTGATCTTATATTCCGGGTGTCCGATACCTTTTATATAAAATAAGAGGCTCGTTTCGAGCCTTTTATTTTGGTTAAATCTTTCGGCTTTCATTTAGCTAAATCAAACAACAACAATGGCGGCGATAGTGAGACAGAATTTTTTTCTCTGTTGCGTCTCTCCGTTTCTATTTTTTCGTTTTTTTAATCAACTTAGTCTAGTCAATAGACTGTAGCGTGAGTGTAGTAACACCGCGCCACGCTTTGATTACTCGTCTTTTTTTCTTTCTCTAAAACCCGGTGTTCACGTCTAGCTTAAATTTACTTAATAGTTCATGATATATCATGATGTATCACGACATAAGAATACAAAAATCCCGAATTTTTTAACTAAATGTATAAAAAATCAGTCATGTTNACTTATTACCTCATCCATAGATTTTTCCACTTTTCTACACTACCCCAAGTTACAAGTTTGTATCCGTGTGAAAATCGTGTTATAAGGTTACCTAAAACAACTTGATTTTTTTTTTTTGAAAAATGCACTGTTTTTCGAAATTTAGAATTTTTATAAAAACTGATGTATTAAATGAAAGAGCTTGTTCCACTTATCACAACGATATATATGTAGGGTCGCTCACGTGAAGACAACTTTCACGAAATAAAGGTCTTAGAGACCGGAAACTTTCAGAGATGGTAGAATATACCAGATAATATTTGTGTAGAAAAAAAATTAGACCCATCCGACCTAACCGCTTCGAGTTTAACCGGTTTTTCGATTTTTCCGTTTTTTTCTCGCGAGTTCTCGACATTATCATAATTATTAACCGTGTGGATTCAATTCGCATATATATGTTGTAGCTTGACAGTATCTTCCATAATATTTTTAAGTCAATACAAAAAATGTTTAACTTACCGGTTATTTTCTAGAATTTTGGTCAAAATCGGGGTAAACGTTGCGGTATTACCTTTTCCGTTTATCCATCACTCTCAAAAGTTCAAAAAATATTTTCTACGATATCGAAAACCCCTATAATAGTTTTTAAATCAATTTTCCGATTCTCCAAACACGCGTTTTGATTTGAAACAGCTTGAACCCTATGATTTGTTCGCCCTGGGGGCGTACCTAATTGTCTCGTAATACGAAACAAAACAAAATTTGAAACAAAAAAAAACAAATCAAAACGATTTGATATNCTTAAATTTAGTTAATAGTTCATGATATATCATGATGTATCACGACATAAGAATACAAAAATCCCGAATTTTTTAACTAAATGTATAAAAAATCAGTCATGTTGTCCTTAAAAGTGCATATGTACAGGTAAATTTCCAAAAAACGGCTTAAAAAGATGCACAGGTATTTCAAAATTTTCGTTATAATCACTCATTTATGACTGAACTAAAATTTAATCGATTAAGTGGTGACCAAAAAAACGGTCAAGCTGATTAGATAACAGGTTAGGGTTTTTTATACAAATTCTTTTTTTGGACAAAATCTAAAAATGTTCTCTATAAAAACTGATGGCACGGAACTTGCAATTGGATTAAAAAAAAAATTAGATCGTTAGAGTT
>SCLG01002651.1:4007-14810 GCA_004367875.1 Oikopleura albicans
TTATACGAAAATTTAATTATTTGAAATTTATGTTTGTATATAAACAATTAAATTTACTACACTGTACTTGAATTTACTCTTAACACATTTAAACACATTATCGAACTACGCAGAATACTCCTGCACACTCATTTCAGATTAAACTTTCCAGAAGACGAAATTTTTCCGACTTCAAAAAGAGTCCGGCTATGTTCAAGATGCCGGCTTTTTGGTCTGGTTACTGTTTTTCAATTTCCCGTACTTCTAGAAACAACCGGCGTGTTAAACTTACGCGGATTTTTTTAGTCAAATCTGACATGAGTGTCCAGAAGGACTGTCCTTATGACTGTTTATGGGTTAATTACAATTTAGACTCTTTTCTGTATAGTAATAGTGTTGAGTTCCATTTCGCAGTCTCCCAGCGCTTTTTCCCATACCCATCGCATTTTATTGATTTTCTTAGGCTGTACAAACAAATTTTCCAAGTTTAAAACTGAAATTTCATGCACCTAGCAGTTGTGTTAGCTGTAATTATTCAGTTTGGACAGCCTAGCTATTCCAGGCTGGGGCACAATCACCCATTTGAAAAGGATCTAGAACGTCGCCGTCCGTCGAAAAACCGAAAACATCATCGGTTAACTCGACAAACATGCCGCTACTGCTGCAGGTTAAACTGTGACATGTGCCATCATCATTAAACTTACATTCAAACGTCGACACGTCAAAAGTCCAACAGGTTGTTGATGGACACAGGTCTACAAATTGTTCATGTTTGAAGTGTGTATATGTTTTGAAATATGTTTTAAACATATATAAATAATACATTATATTTAATAATTATATCTGAGGAAGCCGGTAATTTTCTGTTTAAAAGTGTTCCAAAACAAAAAATTATCGGTTTCATTAGAGAACAAAAAATAAGCCATAACCACCAAATTAAAAAAGGCACTTTTAGAGTGACCAAAAGAATGGCCTATTTTGAGGCCTTAAACCAAATTTATCACGTGACAGGGTGCACTTGAGCCAAAACTGGATTAGCCGACTACAATCCACTTTTTATTTTAACGTCGAATGGCCCCAACATTTCGAAAAAAATGGTGTTTATAGCTTATTTTTTGTCCTCTTAACTCACTCGGATTTTTCAGTTGCGTTCAAAGTTACTTACTTGTGAAAAATCCGGATACAGATGTAAAGAAAAATAATAGGTTTTGATTTAGCATAACACAAATGATAAACTCACTATAATGACACGTCTATCTAATGGCAAAATCATTTTTATAGTGTTTGATGTTTTTGGGAATGGCTAATCACGATTTATGCAAATCTCAGCTCGGTACATTATGAAACGCCAAATAAGCTTCTTGTGACGTTCATTCGCGCATTTTTAGTTTATACGTCTCATGCGTATTTTTGAACCCAATTAGCAAAAATTAGAACGATGTCGTAAAATATCAAAACACAAAGTAAGCAATTTACACTCAATTGAACATCGAATGAACCCTGAATTTATTTTTTTTTGTTTCGTCTATTTTTTTTATTCCGGTACACATAGTCTTATTTCAAGATGATTCTAACTCCCAGCGGAAACTTGGTCAAATTTTGGACTAAATTATGTAGCAAATTATAATATAAGTATGACCAGTGTTGAAAACGTTGGGCGTTGGGAAAAAATCGACCGTTGGCCAACTTTCGCAACACTGAGTATGACTTTTTAAACATAACATATGTTACATATGTTTTTTAACGAAATATGTTACATATGTTTTCTAACGAACATATCATATGTTAAATATGTTTTCTAACGAACATATCATATGTTACATATCATATGTTACATATGTTACATATGTAACATGATATGTTACATATTTTTGCTAACGAGATACAACATTTGAAATAATTTATTCCGGCACAGTACTGCAATATTAATAATGGGTTAAAATAATGAGAA
This sequence comes from Oikopleura albicans, assembly GCA_004367875.1. Classification (NCBI taxonomy): domain Eukaryota; kingdom Metazoa; phylum Chordata; class Appendicularia; order Copelata; family Oikopleuridae; genus Oikopleura; species Oikopleura albicans. The sequence continues at coordinate 5,938 of SCLG01002651.1, forward strand.
TACGTGAAGTTTACGTTTTTTCAATAATTCTGGGTTGTTGCTTTTCGAATCCAATGTTGACTAAATTCAGATTACAAAATCAGTATGATAATTTTCTCGGTTATTTTGGGTATCACTCGTCTGATAATTCCTGCGGCCTGATAGTGACATAGGGCACTGTTTTCATTATTTTCGTTATCCATTTCCGGTTAACCGGAAATTAATTTGGACGAGAAAAAAGTCATCGACAAACCAAGCTTTTTCTAAAACTCGATTTGGCAGAGCTCTTGTCGTATTCGAGCTATGAGCGAAATAAATGAAAACAGTGCCATTTGGCCCTGTTGGGACCGCTACTGGATAGTAAAAACGGCCTCAGGTAAAAAAAAATCGTAAAATAGTGAATTATGTCTCCAAAATAACGGCAAATTTAATCAACCAAGGGTTATGAAATGCAAAAAACAAGGAAAAGAAGAAAAGTATTTAGTTTAGATTTAAATTCAAAATTTTACCAATTTCAAAATCACTGTCAGTAGTTATCGCCCATAACTTGTGGGGCTTAACTCTCATGGAGAAGTGCGTGTAAATAGACACGCAACTGGGATTTTTCGTCGATTTAAGGCATATGGAGGCCCCGTAGGGCAAAACGGGTATTGGTGACCCCCCTTCAACTTTTCGAGAAAATTCGATTGACGGTGTTATTTTTTGCGTAGGTTGGAGATTTCAAACAGCTCTCTTGGGGGCCCTAATGACCCAAATCAATTTCTGAATAGTCAGATCGACGTAGTCTGACGAGCTCTACAACTTGGCTTTACCAGTTTTATTGAATTATTACGAATTAATGTGAATTTTTTCAGTGCATGTTTATTTACACGCATTTTCTCCCTACGGGTTACCAAAAACTCCTTCCCCCTAAGAGTTAAAATTGGAAATAGATTTGGTGTTTCTGTAGTTAACAAAGCGACAGAATCATCTTAAATATATCTCTGATTAAGTAATCTGACAGTGGCGTGAACTTGAGCTCATTCATAAGTTGGCGAAGTCTATTCCTTTCAGCACTCGTCACAATATGTTTTGTTCTTCTTTGAATCTCGTTCTTGGATATAAAGTCCCTATACAGTTGCTGTGGTAACAAAGTGACAGTTTCGTTGCCATTTTTTTCTGTCAAAAACTGTCACTTCCTTCGGTCACTTTTTTTTCCAAAAAGCTCCGAAAAGTGTCACTTCGTTCCCTCACAGACACTTCGTTACCTATCACTACGTTACCACATCAACTGTACAACCTATGTTCCGATTTTTTTTTTAATTTAACCGTTTGGGCAATTATTAAGTATGTGTTTTCTAATTCTTTTTTTAATACAAAAATTTATATGGCACACGAAGCATCGTTATGTTTAAAAAAGCCCTAATAATTATCTTTTAATATACACCAGGTGCGCCATTATGTTATACCCCGTTATCTTACAATTTTTCCTGTTCGCCCCGTTATCTTACACTTTTTGGCCAGCATTTTTTCGTCGTTTTCGCCCACGCATTACGCCGTTATTGTACAATTTTCCGTTTTCTTACACTTCTTTTTCTCATTTGATTAACGACGCACCCGGTGTAACAGCTTTTTAATTATAACAGCGCATCGGCTCACACTTACTAGTCGTAAAAAAATTTCGACGACAATTTCAAGAAAAGTTTTTCCCTGAAAAAGTTTCACGGACTGAATTTTTTTGCTGAACAGCATGTTTTTTACTACACTCTCAACTCACAGGGGGAAGTGCGTGTAAATAGACACGCAACTGGGTTTTTTTGTCGATTTAAGGCATATGGAGGCCCCGTAGGGCAAAACGGGTATTGGTGACCCCCCTCAACTTTTCGAGAAAATTCGATTGGCGGTGTTATTTTTGCGTAGGTTGGAGATTTCAAGCAGCTCTCTAGTGGGCCCTGGTGGCCCAAATCAATTTCTGAATAGTCAGATCGACGTAGTTTGACGAGCTCTACAACTTGACTTTACCAGTTTTTTTTAATTATTGCGAATTATTGTGAATTTTTAAAGTGCGTGTTCATTTACAAGCATTTTCCCCCTACGGGTTCCCAAAAACTTCTTCCCCCTGAGGGTTAATAAACTATATTCACCCAAAGCCTGTTGGGCATTAGTTACCGTCGTTGACTCACAAACTAATAAAAGTAAAATAAACGTTGCCCCATAAATCATAGTCAGGGCGTTATTTGTTAGTGTATCTGTTGCTGATGGGCTTTGCGCTTTTATGGGGTGCGGTTTTAACCTTCTTCTATTTCAGCATTATAATTTTGTGGGGGGGCTTATCCGATAGTGAATAAAGTGCCCCATGACATGTAATATATGTATATAAACTATTATAGTTTAGTCATCAAAAAGAGCTTCGGGTTTTATGCCATATTCCGAACGCCATCATTCATAATTCTCGCATATCAAAGGTCTGGAAAATGGGGCAGCTTAATTTTAAGACGGGTTCATCCAATGCGCTCAGCGGACTACTAAAACATAAAATAAAATATTTGATGAGACTGCTCGTCTACCTGATTAACAAAATAAAGTTATTTTCTGCAGAATTTAACCTACAAGTATTATAGATACCTAACTTTGGGAGCTAGAAACTCTTAGCCATTTGTTAAGTCGTATTTAACATGGCGCATTTGCTAATGGTCAGGAAATGATGGAAAAATGCAGCAATAGATAATAATTCGTACATTAGTTTATTTATTTCGCCCATTTTATACATCGTGATAATCTGTTTATCTTTTCAGTGCCGAAGTGTGTTTATACTTCAATATTATCGCGTACAACAAAATCAGGGGTAGTTTCACGGTATCCCAGCAGTTAAAAATATTTGAAACAAAATGAAATAAGTTCGCGAATTTTTTGAAAACAAGTTTTTTCTCTATTATCAATCAAGATTTAATTGACGCGGAGGTCATGGGTTCGATTCCCGTCATGAAATTATAATTTTTTTATGTATTTTTTGCGTGCATCAACAGGTTCGATAACCTAACTAGCAAATTTTGGTGTGTTTTGAAATAATTCTGAAATATTCATCCTAAAGAAGCCATTTTCACGTTAAACATCGACTACGGTATAGTTACTCAACTTGCGTGTATCTTATTTGCATAGCGTCCGACTTTACTAAGAATGCAGTTTTCTTCATGGCTTGACTTCAGATTAGGTATGAAGATTTAGGTATGAAAATTATATACATATATTATCTACCATGGGTTATTTCTGTAGCTAGCTAAATTAGCATTATGTTCTCACGCGAGAACCGTAGGTTAATGCAACCAATCAGCGGCCGCGTTCTAAATTAGCGTCCAATAATTGCGCCAAAGGTTAGTTTAACGGCGCAACAATTCAGCATGATATAGAAATAATAAGATACAGTCCCTACCTCAAAATCGTTAAGATTTGTGATTTGAAAAATCGTAACGATTTTGAGTCATGACGTCATTTCGTAACGATTTTGAGTCATTGGCTCTTTTGTCCTTCACATTAATGTTTCTTAGTGTTTTTTTATTAAGTGATTTTTATTAGTGATTTTGAGTCACCAGACTCGGAAGAAAAAATCGTAACGATTTTGAGTCATGACATCATTTCGTAACGATTTTGAGCGTAACGATTTTGAGGTAGGGACTGTACTTAGTGAAAAATTGTAATGAAAAGCTGATCCAAAATGTCTCTAGCTTTTTAGAAATGCCATAAAAACGTAAAATCGCGGATATTTGGGCGCAAAGCTGTTAACAGTGACATGAAGGTTTACAATCGGGTTTTTAGAGCATCGTAAAAAACAGCAAAGCTTTGTCTCAATAGCCCGCGGGAGTTAAGCGACGTATTTTTTGCGCATTAACAACATCGTCATTAGTCCATTAAATGGACTCCATTTTTTATAAATACCAGAAAAACATGCATAACATAATAAAATGGAGTATCTAAAAGCTCTAAAATGGTGCTTGGCTGAGTATACTTTTATTTACCCAAAAACGTCCATTACAACTCGTAATTTACAAGGAGCGTAAAATGGGCCAAAACGGTTACCACAATCGTTTAAATTCATAACAGACACTTTCGCCACTCAGCCCTGTTCCGTTAGAATTTGTTTGACATACTTTAAAACACGCGTTGGCCGCCAGTCTGAAATTTTCAAAGTAATAATTTTCTTCAGAACAAAAAAAATACACGAAACAACTTTTTTTTTCTTAACATTTTAAAAATAGAGATCATGAAAGTTTTTTGCTTATTTTTTCTCGATTCGTTTGGTATGTATTTGCCCAATTGTCATGGTTATGGAACGTGCAGAGGGTATGGGCAGCAAACGTTCAATCTNAGTAAAAAAAATCTTACTTTGCGGTATCTTTGTATACCGCCACATCAAAGGGATCGGTTTTAGATTTCATCAATTTAATACGCGAAATATCCGCGTTTGTACGTCTCCCTGCGCCGTTATGTTTCACCCGGTTTTTTTTTTAATTTTCGATTCAAATACTTTTATCAAATACATTTACTCATTTATCGGACGCTCATTTATTGGACGATTGCTCCTTTTTCGGACGTTTTTTCGGCTAAAATGGGGCAATTCTAATAGAAAAATGGACCTTTTCGTGACGATGCTCATTTTTCGGACGCTATTTTAGAGAACCGAAAACGTTCGACAAATGAGTAAGGACTGTATAGAATTTATCTAAATTAACGAATAAACGTTTGTGATAAATGACAAAGGATCACAGGTTTATAATTTATAATTGAATTTTTAAACATTAGAAAATGTTTTTTGTAAATTGCGCATTTTTAGCTGCATCATGCTGCGTTTCTGGTGAAAATTTCGAGCTTCATTTTGGTGACATTGGGCAGTTTTCTGATGATGCAAACGAGTTTTCGATTGAAGTCGAAGGAACATCAAGCTATTTTGTCCATCCGAGTTATACCGGATTTCCAAATCAGGGACGTGCTGTTTTTGGTGATGAATCTTCAAAAGATAAAAACTTTGCTTTGTGTCTTATACAAACACCCGTTTCTATCAACACAGCAGCTAACAAAGCCAGAGATCAAAATTTTGCCAGAAATTGTTGCCCGGAGTTTTTTTTTTTGAGAGTGGGTTTCGGCAAAATGAAATTCTTCCAAACCTCTCTCATTTGAGAAATACCGTCGTAAGTGAAAAATACGAAGGAACAAAAGTGTCCGGAATTGGTACCGCGTCTGATTTCGGTATTGCAAATTAATAATTAGTATGCCGCTGACGTTGGCTTTGGATCAGTTCTCTGCCCCTACATTCGTATGTATTAATAAAAACAAAATTATTACTGTGGGATATTCATACCGGAATGACCGGTAATTTTTGGAACGCGATTAACCGGTCCGTATTTTGATCTTAAAGTAAAGCTGGTTGTATAAATTGTGTTGCTTCTGCCTGTATGCCCCAATCGACCCCTACTCATGGCAGTGCCTGTTGGATAGCCGGATGGGGATCGACCGGTGCCGTAACTGCTGTAGATGATAACGCCGATTACTCTTACTATTTCTCCGAATATCAAACCATTGATCATTTTTACAGCGAAGGGTCACGTTCACAAAATGGCATCTTTCCGAATTTACTCCAGTCGGCCGGAGTTAACATCATGTCAAGGAAATGGTTTGAAACTGATTTTCCCAGTTAACCCCAACGCGTAGTGACCCAAGTATCGCGTTAATGCCAAATTTTATGTGAAAAATAAAATATTCAAGAAATACAGCAAGTTGGTATTTGGAATAATTGGCAATTTATTTTTGATATGTAGAAGACATTACGGTCCTTAGGTCCATACGCGCCGTTTTCGGTTCTCGAAAAGAGCGGTCGTTATGGGGTGAAGGGCTATAATGAAATTATCTACCCTCAAATACGTTATGAAAAAGCAGCTTTTATAAAATAGTCACTTTGTTGACCAAAAAGCGGCCATTATGGAAGTAACGACTGTAAATTATATGGATAAATATAGACAAAAAAGCCAGCAAAAATTTTAAAGTTTGAAAACAAATACAAGAGGTACCCATATAAGAGACAATTACTCAAAATTTAGGTCCCATGTAAGTGACATTCACCGAAATAAAAGAGACTGTTTTCAGATAGATTTTGCATCATTTTTAGGTAGGGAACTGTAATAATTTATTCAAACTTTTACTCAGAGCGTATTGTATTGAGCATGCCGAAGGTGGGAATAACATCGATAATATGAAAGTTGATGAATTTTGCGGTGGATTTTATGATCGCGATGGTGATGGTTATACTGACACTGGGGCGGATGCTTGTTTGGGTGATCAAGGTGGCCCACTGGTTTGCATTGTAGATGGAAAAGTTACCCTTACTGGGGTCTATCAATGGGGCCCGGGAGATTTTGGCAGCGGCCAATGTAATCAGGCCGGATTTCCTGGCGTTTATACAAATGTGTTTAACCTACGCAAATGGATAGGCGAAGTTATCGCTGGTATACCACAACCTTCAACAACAACGTCAACGACAATTAGTACAACAACTACAACTAGCACCACTACAACAACAACTACAACAACAACTACAACAACGACTACAACAACAACTACTACAACTACAACGACGACTACTACGACCACGACTGACAGTTGCGGCTGCCCTGACTATTACGATTGTATTGATGACGCATGTCATTTCAATTCAGACTTATGCCCGACCTTACCCGTCGAATGGAAAGGCCAAAAATATTCAACCCTCATGTACAAAGCATATGACGGGTATTCCGTCCGAGTAAACGTGCCCAATGATGAACCTTCCATAGATATTCGAAACAATCTTTACACCGGGTTTCTAATTCTGTCAAGGCGATATTGTGGCACCGAATTCACGACAGCAGTTGCCAGCCGCAATGTCTCGCTCGTTCTAATGGATTCCGAAGTTTCTTATCAGGTTTATAAACTCATTTACAGGCCCTACCTCAAAATCGTTTTGCTCACAATCGTTACGATTTTTATTCCGAGTCTGGTGACTCACAATCGTTACGATTTTCAAACCACAAATCGTAACGATTTTGAGGTAGGGACTGTAGTTTATTTTTTACTCGTCGGCTGTTAATTAAAGGCTCATACATGTACATTGTACATAGACTACAGTAGGTTTTGAGTATTGAATAATTGACATAATTTATTTCAAATGGCACTCATGGGTTAAAACATATGAAAAGCTAGTCGCTTGGTATATTTTTGTTGAGAAATTTTAAGCTCAAGATGCAAAATTTATACATCGCACCAATTGCGCAGTTATCTTGCCAAAGTATTTTTCAATGGCCAGATAATTGCGCAGGGCGTAGGCAAAACGACGAAATATTACAATACCAAGGCAACTCGATGCAAGATAACTGCGTAAGCAAAATGAAATATTATGAAACACACAATGAAATATTACATGTTGGCAAGATATGTACGCAAGTGGTCTCATACTGTGTACTTATTAATATTTAGGTCAAAAACGTACACGAGCGTATAGATGGTGCCCGAAGCTCGATTACAGTGCAATTTGAGCAGCTGAATATTCCAGAAAGTGACTTTCCAGAAGGTGCCCTCAATAAGGATCAATTTTACGTTTTTATCGCCGGCACTCGACATATTGCAATTAAGGACGAGACCAAATGTTTCCAGTGGGAAGTTGGCTATTTACCAACCGATTACATAAATCTCGATACTGACCTTAGTGGTTGTGCTGGTTGGCAAAAAGACGTCGGATTTTAACCCCTTGGGACTCAAAAACTCAGTGACGAATGAAATAAACAAAATTTCAATGATTTCGAGCACAGTTTTGTCTTATTTAGAAACTCTCAATAATATCGAAAACTTCTTTACACTGTATAATAAATATGTTGATAATTTTAACTCCTGCGCTCCTAATTTAATACCACACTGGGTTGTCTGCCTCTCTATTAATGCTCGTCAACTGCAGCATCCCGAATGTTTACATTTTCAAAAGTTATTTACTTGATAACAAATAACGCCTATTTTAAATGAAAGCGGCTCAAATATGGCCATTTTTACTCATTTTGACCCGCTTTCATATGGAACGGACGTTACCTTTCAAAGACATTATTTAATGAAATCATATCCAACACCGCGGCCGTACCATTTATCCGAATGTTATGAAAAACATGCTAAATACAACAAGTGCGCTCTAATCTACATATTAGGTGTTTTACGTTTCAAAAATTTGATTGAACGTATTTTATTTATTGAACTACATCTAAATAAGGAGGTAATTACCGGTAATCAAGCTTGTTGGTGGAAATTCCATCGTGGAATGCTAAAGAGGTTTTAAAAAATCACTTTTTGATCGAAATTCTAGATATCAAGAGTGCTTTTTGAAAATAAAATCATTCCAATTTCATTCAGCAAAAAAAAAATGTCAATAATATCGCGCTGTATTCTATTTTTTCTACATTTTGCGCAGAGTGAGTTTATTTGGATTGGCGAGGGGCCGTTATCACTCGCTGTGGGAGATTCTCATATCATTTATGCGAGTTCTAATCAAGAAATTCAACACATAGACCTAAATTTGCCACATAAGAGATCAGAGCATGATTGGGATGGATGGCGTATTTTTCCAGCTCTAGACGATGGCGGGAATAGTCAGCTTTGTGACAAAATGGTTAATAAGTCTTTTGATCTGGCTTTTGACGAAAAAATTTTCGTCAAATTTGTGGTTAGAGATGTCGACCAACCCCAAAGTGTATATTTATTTTCAAATACAACGGTTAGTTATTAACATAGTGAAAGCTTAACCCCCGTAATACGAAGGCGGGATGTGTGATTCGGTTCAAAAACACTTGTTTTCAAAACTAATAGTGATCACTGATCAGGGCTCGGCAAAGCCAGGCATTTTAATTGGC
>SCLG01002653.1:5558-16213 GCA_004367875.1 Oikopleura albicans
CCGATTGGCCGAAATATCGAACGTTTTCCGTCTTTTGAACAATCAATTCAAAAATCGGGCGAACAGGAACGAACTGCCGAACATAAAAGACGTCACACAATGAAAAAGGCTTTTGATCATTTGGAGGGGTTACTAACCGAACGCTCAGGTAAAAAAACGAAAACGTGATTTATAGTTCTTGTGTCACATGCAAGTTCTAAACTATACCGGTAATAAATCCCGGTATTTTTTCGAATTCAGGCGTGTTTTTGTAATTCCTCGGTGGTGAGAAAAACCGAAAAAATAGAGAATGGTTTGAAATGCACATGTATAGTATGATGCAGCTTGGCCCCTAGATCACGAATTTCAAATTAGAAATGAATAAACAGACACGTTTTGGCGCTAGGGAGTATTTTTCACGTTTGAACGTCTTTCGAGCCAATCTTTAGCGGCTGAACGTGTAATTCTTTCATTTTTTCATTTCAAATTTGAGTTCATGCGAGCCTGATAAAATTCTAGATTTTTCATCTAGAAAATACAAAAGACCGAGAATTCTTGTACGAATGCCAGTAGCTAATGTAATTAGTACGAAAAATATATATTTTAACTAGCCCTTGTAGAAAATGCGATGTCGACAACAAAGATGTCAAAAGCGTGCATTCTCAACAAAGCCTGTGAACATATCACGAAAAAGCACGTCGAACGCAAACGCGTCCAGCAAGAAATTGCTCTCTTGCGCCGCGAGTGCGAAAATTTACAGCAGCAAATAAATAGCAGTCAGGATCAATTGCCCGAAACCGGCATACCAGTGTCAAAGGCGCGAACTGATCGAATTCATAAAGAATTTTTATCCTATGTTTCCCAACGAACCGAACAAAACTACAAATTCTATCCATTCTCCCAAGTAATGAAGAGTCTTTTTGAAAGTTATACATCAGTTGTCTCGGCCTCGGACATGAACCGACTTCAAACGACCGCCTCGCAATGGCTGCAAAATCATTGCAAGTTTGTAACTTAAAATTTTTATAGTTTGTTAAGTATTAACCCCCACCTAAAATAGTCGGACGTTTGTCCGACTACCATCAAACAGACGTATTTTTTGTTGTTCGGTTTCATTAAGGGTAAATGAATTGACAGTGAAATCCAACATAGAAAAAAGCAATTGTGAATTCGTAGAACACAAAAAATAAATGTTAATTTTTTTAAGGGTGAGGTCCATCTGAGTCCGCACAATTTTCGCTCGATAGGTAGAGCGAAAGAAAACAAACATTTTCTAGTCATTTTTTTCTAGCCAAAAAAAGGCAAACAAAAGCGCGGCATATCAAGGAAAAAAGTTTGAGTCGAATTGTTTTTTTTTTGTTAAAAATGTTNGAATTAAACACAGATGTTCCGATTTCGCACAGTTGGAAATTATTTGTCAATTTTTTTGTGATATAATCTTTGATCAGATCATGCAGAATTTTCATGCAGATTAGTCGCGAACATGACCTCTCTGAAATAAATTTCAAAATTACGGACAATTTTATTTAATATTATTGAATATGTATTTAAAACTCATTTTTTTTCTAACATGTCTTAAATAGCAAAATTCTGACAAAAAAAAATAACCCCGTGAACTTGAAAATCCAACCTTTGACATAAAATTAATTATACCCTACGATTTTTCCTGCAATTGACTTTTTGTTCTTAATATTAGGATAAGTATATTTGCCACAGCTTTTTTGTTCGAGAAAAGGTATTGAACTTCATCAAAGCTGGTGAAAAAATTGAAAAATTATGGGAGTCACAATATCTCATGACCTTGAAAAGTAATGAATAAAATAAGATATCAAAAATAACGCCCTGATAAAGCCTGCCAAATTGCTCTGCGTTTATTTGGCCAAAAAAATTAAACCAATGATTTGAAAATTGTACGACTAGATAGCTTTGCGGTTTACTTTTACCAGAAAAAAAAATCAACGTTTTAAACTCATTTTCAGCCTACCCAACGTTCGGCCAGTTGTATCGAACGCATTACGAGTTCTTTCGACCGAAACGTGCATTTTGAACGAAACCGACGATGATCAATTCGCCGAACAATGCGTTCAACTTGCTCGACATGAAAGTCAAAAATAGAATAAAAAATTGCCTCGGTGAAAAAGTTTAACGGTGCTTTTATTTATGTTGTTTTTAAATTCAGTTGCGATTCACACCTCAGTGCTCTTCCTATTTTAATACACCCCCTTCGCCTTAATCTAAAACAACTGCAATTTTATTATGCATTGCGTGGACACCTCTAGATGTTTGCGGGTAGAATTCTAGAATTTTGCAACTTTACATTTACGGTTTTGTTTATGAAATTTTATAAAAAAAAACCTGTACCTTATTTTGCGCAACGCGTAGGCGTTTTTGGCAGCCGTTCTAGAGACGTTCATTTCGGGTGAAGGGTACTTTCGCGACCATTTTTGGTCGTGAAAAAAACCGTTTATGAGTACCTTCGGGACCACACCATTTGGTCGCGAATCGTTGTAAAATTTTGTTTTTCTACTTACAAACAGTGGTCGCGAAACCTCACCAAAAATACCATTTCGCGACCATGTGCTCGCGAAACCATGTTTTGAACAACGATTCGCGACCAAATGGTGTACTCATAAGTACTCATAAACGGTTTTTTTTCGCGACCACAAACGGTCGCGAATGTACCCCACTCCTCATTACGTGGTACCAAAGGTGTATATAATTGGTGATAGAACTGTACAGCCATCATAAATTCATGATAATATATGAATAGGATTTTTTCGAGGACTCATTCGCACCATCATGCGAGTGTTTGCTACTGCTTTACTCAAACATTTCATGGTGGTCCACGTTGTACTATATTGCACCAGTGCTATTTATCACGAAAACGTTTTTAACTTCTAGTGCTAAAATTTTTTAATTTATTTCAACACTTTTGAATATTTTTAGTATTCAGTGTTAAGATATGGTGCGACAAAAATTAAAATTTCAAAATAGCTATCATGTGTACTTAACTTTTAGGTTAGTAACATATGTAACATATAATATGTTACATAACATGTTACATACTGCTACTGGTATGTGTAAAACTAAAAGTTTAAACGAAAGCATAAACCTGATCGGAGTTTTTTTTGTAGTGATATACTTTCCAATTATTACTTGAAATACTATAAAAAGGTGTGTTTGGCCCTGCCTTGGGCACATGAGTTAACATTTTTTTTATAAAGTTGTTCCATATTTTTATGTGGTTCGCTAGCGTTTGGACAATTATTAAGAGAAAGGTGTCAAAGCTGTTAACCTTTGCGCACACCTGGTTTATGCATATCATATCCAAAATTATCGTATATACTCTGCATCATACAGTTCTACTTCAACTTTTAAAATCCGACTGAGAGTTCACTAACTGCAAAATAAAAAATAAAAAAATTCTTAATCAATTGTCGATAATAATTGCCCTGATTGGTCAGTGCCATTTGAGGTCTCTCGTTATTGGTCAATATCGCCAGGTAAGTGCCGAAGGCACCGATTAAAGTTTATTGTTGTGCAAAAATAATAATGAGATACTTTTGTCATTATGTCCCGGGGCCTAATTCAAAGAATTGATTAATTTTTTTGATTAAAATTTTATAAAACAGGTCGCCAAATGAGGGTCAATTTTGTAGTTTGAAATTTTTTTAACCTTTAAGTTTGTTTTTAACCTTTAATTTTTTTAACCTTTAAGTTTGTTTATGATATAATTTATATCATATAAATGACCACCGCGAAAATCCTCGGTCATTCCGTTAATTGGTTGCATCTCTAAATCCTGGACTCACCAAATACGGTACAGTTTTTCAAACCACAAAAAAATCCCTATTTGGATTCCCTTATTAATGAAACCGAGCCAAATTAACCAAGCCAACCTCGGCTTTAAAACGTAGATCAGATAATAATCTAAAAAATCCTCGGCAAAGCCAAGCGTTTTCATTGGCTTACCTTGACTTTTTTACCACGCGAAATCTCGGCCCGGCTTTTTACTTTTTAGAACAAAAATGGCTTAGCTTGGATTGCCTGACAGTAAATCCCCGGATCACATTCATAAACTTTTTTTGTACGTTTCTGAAATTTATTAAAAATATTTACAAATATTCACAAAAGGTCATACTTTACAGAACTGATTATTAACAGCGAAGGACTCAGGATAATAATAATCTTCTAAAGTCTCTTCGGAAACTGTCTTCTTGAAAGATCCGTTTTCAACTGTCCATTTTTCAAAAGCCCTAAAATTGAACGGGTTAAAATGTAAAATTTATTATTTGTTTTTTCTACTTACTTTGTCGTATAACCACCGACGTGGACGATTGAAGATCCAATGACCACTGATCTATGACTCGATCTTCTAGAAAGCATTCTTCCTACTTTCGTCCATTTGTCCAGGTTGAAATCGGAATATTTCGAAACAATATCTGTTGAACTTCCGTCCATATAACCACCTTAATAACAATTACTTTTCCGGTAGTTAGTTTAAAAGTGATACTTACCAAATATGTACAATTCATCCGCAAAGGTAACGGTCGAATACCAATAGATATATCTCCGAGCAAATGGATAATCCGACAGTTCCGTCCAAGTCTCGGAAAAACGCGCTTCGACCTTTTTGATAGAATTCGAATAACCACCTCCAATAGCAACCGGGGTGTTCCGTAATTTGGCCAAACTAGTTACCCAATGGTCGTGATTGGAGGACGTGGTCGCTGTTACCGTCTCTCCATCAAACCTTTGAACAAACAAGATTAACGAAATTGATTCATAATAAAATTCAATTAACAATATTGAAGATTTTTGAAATTATACTAGGTTTCACAGATGTAATACATATTTTTAACTCACTTGTGACAGCTTGATCTTCCGCTTTTTCCAAAACAAAGCAGTGCCTCTTCTTTTTCGCCGTCGGTTTTGAATGTATTGCAAGCACCTTGAACAAAGTCCATCGGAAGGTCACCGATTCGTCTCAACCTACAATCTTCCACAATCGCGATTTGGTTTTTGTAATCTTTAGACCCATCTCCACCAAAGACGAACATTTGACCATTCATCACGGTCGAACACGAATGATACGCCCCCGTTCTAGAATCCATCGTGAAATGTTCGATTTTGTCATTGCTTTCTAGAAATAATTATTAACCCTGGCAAATATAGAACAGTAACATTTTAATATACCCCTGCGGAGTTATCCTATAGGTTTGACAAAAAAACCGCACGGTGTTGTCAACAGTACGAGCGGAAATTTTAATTAAAAAAATGTAATGGAAAATTCCGCATAAATCACTCGTCGTGCTGGCTGGTTTTTGACAAAGAGTAGTGATTTTGACTAATTCTCATTTTGTTGAAATTTTCGGACTAGAAATCTCTATTTCGGTAATTTATGCGAAAAAACCCAGAAATGAAGCTTTTTCCATTAACTCCTTAATTTTCTTTTTGACATACTTTTTGTACATACTTGTATGATTTCTATAGGATTTGTAATTTTAAATCATACTTTAAAAACAACAGACCTTACTCCTTTTTGGGACGCTTTTTCGGTCAAAATGGGGCCAGTCTAATAGAAAATTGATCTTTTCTGGGACGCGTCTCTTTTGTCGGACACTATTTTTGAAAACCTAACCCAAAGGGAGTAAGGACTGTATAACAAAAAATAATAATGATAAAGCACATTGTTAAAAATGTGAACAAGTTTATATAGATCCCAAAGAAGTAAAAAAACTCACCGGTAAGAGAATTAAACAAAACGGGAATGTTTGAATTGTAATTATTCAGGACTAAAATCGTCGAGTTCGATTCCTCCAATTCCCCACCGTCGATGTTTTCACAAGGGCAGTCCCCTTAATTGAACTTTTTTAGTCATTGTCCCAAACACAAAAAAATTTTCCTGGAAAAAAACGCATCAAGTTTTATCGTTTTTAGGGTTATCAATTTTGGGGTGGGGACTGTAGATTGAGTTTACACTGAAAATTTTCGGTATGGATTTGAAGCCTAGATTCTTACTTTTTTCAAGTTCGACTTGTTTTGTTTCCAATGTCTGTATTTCTTTTGTGTTTGCGTTTACAGTTTCTTTTAAATTGATGCTGACTTTAACTTGATTTTCGATGCTTGATGAGAATTTTATAAAGTTTATTATTTATACTTTATGATATATTAACTCCCAGGCTGAAGCATCTGTCCAGAAATCGTTTTGACGTCAATTTTGACGGAGGCCCCTTTGGGCAAAATTCTCTTGATGACGCTCCTTCAATTAAAAAAAAATCGGTGAAATCTCCGGTAATTTGCACTAATCGAAAGGTTGTGTAAAAACTCGATTTTCTTGAAATTTGGCAGAAATAGAAAATGTCGAAATAAAAAACGGCAAAACCGGCAAATCACAAACTTTCATTTTCGATCAATCATTATTAATAATATATTTTTTTATCAAAAATGAAAGTCGGTGGCTTTTCACCGTTTCCGTCTTTCCCCAGGTTTTTTTGTATCCGTCCAAATTAGGCTGTGCCTTTCATTATTTTTGACATAATGGGAATATTCTGACGATTTTTTCTTTATAAAATTCGGCCATATATTCCTTGACTCCATTTGATCGAATTTTTCGTTCACATCTTTGGTATTAACTTTTTTGCCAAGGTCATATTCGAGTAAACTTTGATTTTTCCGAATTTCATTTTGCATTTCGACGACTGCTATCGTTTCTATTTCAATTTTTGTAAGTTTCTCATTTTGAACAGAAACACTTGAACAAAGTTTGCATTTTATTTCTTTCCTAGGCCATAAATTATGGCCCATAATTTTAATAAAAATTAAAATAAACTTTCAAATGAACAAAAAAGACCACAGGGATGGGTGCGTATTTTGACTGACGGGGACGGGTTAAAATAAAATGGAAATAATTGTATTCAAAATTCAATTCCCCGATTTTTGTTAGATAAACCGGTAAATTAACCGGTAAATTTGTATATTATTAACAAACTATGCCTTGCTGTTATATTTTCAATTAATTTTGATTGGGCAGTATTTTCGTCGCTTTTTGTTGAGTGAACATATTTCATATCAAAACAAAACTGTTTAAAACGGCACTGTTTGATCTCGGATAAAGCAAAAACAGAAGAACGTCTCGTAATAATGAAAGCCTTAATTCATAAATGGGACATAGTGATTTTTTTTTGACCAATTAGACCTTCTCCGGATTACATATACTTAAAAATGATTGATTTTTCCAAATTATATACTAAGTTTTTAGTTATTAAATTAATAAAGTCATTTTTGTAATAAAATCCACGCGGTGTCCCAATCTACTGCTAATGGATTGGGACACCGCGTGGATTTTTGTAGAAAATATTAATTTACAGGGTGATGTAATATAGATACTAAGCCGTTTTTGGTTCGCGAGTGCGCTGAGCGATTATAAGTCACCAAAAACGGCTTAGCATCTATATTACCTCACCCAGTATAACGTTATAATCACCAAATTATAGTATAAATTCTGACAATTGATTCACCGTTCACTTAGAGCCTTGATTTTTGATTCCAGATTTCGAATTTCATCATTATTGTTTGATTGGTTCATCAAAAAATCAATCATTTCTTGGTTTCTTCGCAGTTCAATATCTGTGTAAAGATTCGAATGGTAAAACAACTATACAGTCGTTACTCCGAAAACGACACAGAAGTAATAATCGCTAAAATTTCATGACATTATTTTTAAACTTTAAAAAAATTTTACAATTTAAATCAAGCACAAAAAACTTCCAAAGGGTTACTTATTGTGTTTTTTTGTTTAATTTTGAAATAGAAAAAAATGGTGATTTTTAAGGCATTTAAAAAACTGAAAAAAGTTTAGTTACAGTATATCCCCCTAAACTAATCGCACGGCTATTTCTTAAAGTAAATAAGATTACAAGCAGCGCGATGAGTCATTTGCGTGGCTAAAGGACGCTAGCCAATAGGAGGCGCTTATAGAAAATCTTGCGCCTTAAGGCGTTGCTTGTAATTCAGTTACAGACCCCAGCGCCGTAGGTCTTATTATGTTAGATAAAAAAATTTTGATTTTAAATTTGTGAAAGGCCTTTCATCGAATGCGCACAGAATTATTGTTTCGGATTTTTGAATTTCGGATTTTTTAAGTTTAAAAACAAGGTTATTAAACAATTTATATTCTGGGTAACGAAAGGGCTCCGTAACCGACTGTATTCATAAGGGTGTTCATACATGAACATGATATATTTCAGAATCTATTTCTTTTTGAGCATTAGAATCTTTCAATTCAGCATTTAATTCATTTAAAAGTTTGTTTTCGATCTTTAGCGCCGTTATTTCAAAGTTTCTTCTGCGTCTGCTCAAATTATTGTTTGATATTTCGGCATCACTGGTGGCGCTAGTCGCCAAAATACCAATTACCAATGCCCAGAAAATGATCATATTTTTATCGCGAGCAAACCGAAGTTTTGTAAAATCTCCAACTATAATCGAGGGTCTCTTAATGTGCTTTTAAACGGCACAGCCAAGTTTAGGCCAATAGAAAAAATGGCAAAAACCTTTAAGGTTTATGTTCTAAGAAAAATTATTCCAAAACACTTTTTTTGATTAAAATTTGCGTTGGGGCATTTTCCCAAAAATTCAAATTTGCGTGGGCGTTGGGTTGGGGTTATCCAACGCCCCTACGCCCAACGCAAATTTGACAACACTGCCCTCACCCCACCAGTCTTGAGCGCAAAAGAGAACGCACCAAAACAAACTACTACCTAACCGTTTGGGGCCACAAAAACGTGGCCATTTTCGATATATTTTGTGAAAATATTCCATAGTTAATATACACCACCTAACCATTTGACTTAACACCATTTGGCTTAACAGTTTGCATTTAACTTAACAGTTTGCAGTTGAATTAACACTTTTTTTGTCCTTTTTTTGTCTTTTTTTTTCCAGCATTTCCGCCTACGCCCTTGGGGTTTATCACGCCGCCTGAGGGTTTATCACGNTCAAGCCGGCTAGTCACCGCGTGCTTTGCTTTGTCGCTTTTAGGTGAGTTAGAAAACGTCTCCGCAAATAGGTTTGATTGGTCACAGATGCGCTCACGCCGTGTACGATCGGATCGTCCTTTGCTTCCTGTTTTGGTGGACACATCTGTTCGTTCAATCGCATAAGTTTTGCCCACCAGAGGTTCTATATTATCTCTATAAAAGGGGGAATATTTTTTGGAACAGCCACCACCATCTGTGTTAAAACAATCATCGATCCTTACTTTTTTCAAACGTCCATAAATAAATAAAATTATAAAACGAACACTTTCACTTAAATAAGCCAATTTAACAAACAAAATAATACGCAAGTACTAAAAAACGCATTTTTTAATTATACAAAAAAAACATGTCCAAAACAAGCCATTCTAATAGAAAAAGATCCGAAAATGCCCATTTATCGGACGATGCTCATTTATCGGACGATGCTCATTTATCGGACGCTATTTTCGAGAACCGAAAACGTCCGATAAATGGTGAAGGACTGTACCGGTATTTTTGTTGCCTGCTGGCGGCGATTGAAGGTGTTGAGCATTCATCGTTGTACTTTTCTCTTTCAGAGCAACAATTGCCCATTTTGACCAATAAAAATTTGTCGGGGTTTACTTCTGACACCAGTATATGATATACTGATATACTGTATATCAGTTTTACGGCACTGATCCAAAGCCGGAGGCGGAAATAGTACAATTTAATCTTGGTCATTTATTGCTTATTTGAGATGACAAATAAAGTAGCTTATATAGCTGAAAAGTAACAGCTGACTAGTTGGTCTCGAGAGACCAACTGGCAAATATGCATAATTGGGCACAGCGGGCGTCGGGAATAATAAAAGGACATATGTCCATTATTACAGTCCAAACACAAACACTGGCCTCGTCCGTATCGGGATCATCGTGCGTATTGGGAGTAGGTAAATTTACATGTAGGTAAATTTACATGTAGGTAAATTTACATGTAAAAGAATGATTGCTTGATTTGACCCAAGCCATTTAAAATCCTCATGAAGCAACAAAAAGAAAAATGAACTAATACACTCCAGTCGGGACATTACTGACTTTCCCGATGTGCATATTGCGTTTCGTAAAAAATGCACATCACGACAGTCGTGCACACAAAGTAGTCGGTTATCATGGTACGTTTTTTTTTTGTTTTATGCCTACCTGGTTTATCAGAGAACTTTTAGGTTGAATTTTTGGGTTCCAAATGACTCGAAAGTAAGCGCAAATGAAAGCTAAGGAGTTTTTTTTATTGGATCTGCCATCTTTATTGATCTGAAAAATGGCAGTTTTTTCGAAAAAAAAATTGATTACAGGGGGAGGCCCTACACAATTACCCAGTTATTCTTGTTTACGGTTGAATTCCTTATCCTGACCTAGTGGGCGCGCAGCTGTTATGCGAACGCCGAGAATAGGTACAGGTAGGTAGAAGTCTCCAGAAAATGTAAAAAAAAAATACAATACTGTTAACGGAGAAGAAATCGAATATCCTAAATCTAAGGTCCGGATAATTGTTTTGAAAGTACAGTCCTTAACCATTTATCGGACGTTTTAGGTTCTCGAAAATAGCATCCGATAAATGAGCATTGTCACAAAAGAGGTCATTTTTTTATTAGAATGACTCCATTTTGGCCAAAAA
>SCLG01002655.1:0-12216 GCA_004367875.1 Oikopleura albicans
ATTTTCTCGAAAAGTTGAGGGGGTCACCAATACCCGTTTTGCCCAACGGGGCCTTAAGGCATATGGAGGCCCGAAGCGACGAAAAAACAAGTTGCGTGTCTATATACACGCACTTCCCCTTGGGAGTTAACGCGACACACCACATGTATAATTTTGAAGTTGCCAGATTCCTTTTACTTGAACATAAAGGATAATTTCAAAAAAGCAAGGTATACACCTGGTGAGCCGTTATGTTTCATGGTTTTTTTTTTGAAAATTTGTTCCACTTAATCCACCAACGCACTGCTCCGTTATGTTTTACCTTTTTCCCACTCGGGCCATTATGTTTCAATTTTTTAGAATTTTTTTTTTTTGTAAAAATTTGTTATAAATTTATTATAAAAAAGTAGCCTTTATGGGATAACCAATTTTTGACGAAAAAACGGCCGTTATGGGATAAACAGTCTTAATAGACTGTAAATCATTTTGAAACTAATAAGGAAGATTTTGATTTTAGATGATTCGAAAAAAAAATCTAATTACTACAGTCCTTACTCATTTATCACACGCTCATTTATCGGACGATTGCTCCTTTTGCGGACAAAATGGGGCCATTCTAATAGAAAAATGGTCTTTTTTGTGACGATGCTCCTTGTTCGGACGCTATTTTCGAGAACCGACAACGTCCGATAGATGAGTAAGGACTGTATACGATTTTTAGAACTTCAAGGCAGAAAATAACTGAATCCATAAATTATGGATCATAATGGATAATAGTTTTTGAACTTGAAAGCACATCAAATCTTTGCCTCAAAATTCCCCATCAATTTTATCAACAATTGTTATTTTTTTCAGTTGGACCTTGGTTGAAGACCTTGACTCAAGGATGTCATCCGTGTTTGTGTCGTTGTTTATATTTTATCAGTTCGATTTATTGCTAATGTACGTCCAATTGACGTTTCTTTCTAACAATTTTTGATTTTATCAAGTTTTTTTTACTTGAACTCTTACACTACTGGGGACCTTTGTTTAACAAGTGAATGAAATTTATCTAGTCTGATAATTTATCTGCAATCTGACGGGGTCACAAAATGACCTAAATTGCTCATGAGTTAAAATGGCCGATTAAAAATGCTATGTGAGGCACTTATGCTCGGCTATAATCAGGAGGTCATTATCACTTGAAATAGCTTATAATTGCGTTTATCTCGGTTGTGCGGTGACACACTGTTCTTTGCAGATAAAACCTCATAAATTCGATTTTATGGAGAATATAATGGAGAATCTAGTTTACGTAGACTTTACCGAAAACATCCCAGAGATAATCCATCTCGAATTTTTAGGGTGGACTATACAAAAGATTCTTTGAGCCAATTGGCTGCACTGTGTGAGTAATGAGCTGATATAAGTGATTAATAGAAAAAAAAGTAATAGAAGAGAAGGGAATTTTCCTTACTAGACTAGTGACACTAGGTCATGACTCGATGTCAGAGGTGCCAGCGCGTCTCGATGAGTGAATTTGATTACATATTTCTTTTGTCTTGAGTTGCGCTAGGATTAGCACCTTTGGTCTGTTATTGGTAGGAGTGCTCGATTTTTTCTATCTCGTGAGTCCAGCGCCCTACGATCACAATTTTTTTTTGATACCGACTCAGTTAAAAGTGCTGATTCCGAATTTTGGGGTCTCATCGTAGGCAAATTACGTTTACCAGTAATTAAACTGGTGAAACTATTTATGTCATTTCTAGTAGATTAATTGTCGGTGATCGGAGGGTTTTGGGGTAGTTTTAGCCGTAGATCACGAATATGATATCAGTGATATCACCATACAATAAAAACCGATTTCCTGCCGATAGTTATTGGTTTTACAATTCTGACGTGTTTTCCGCCAAATCACGGATAATTGTCTACCAATAATTGTCATTTTTGAACTGAAAAATAATCAATTTTACTAAGATTCTCAACATAATGTCAATTTTAAATTATTCTAGACTAAATCATAGGCGCTGATCACGATTTTTGGGAGCCTTTTGGGCAAAAATGACGAAACAAGTTGACAGTTTTTGACGAAAATATCGGCAACGAAAGTGTCAACTCGTTACGTCACCGACTGTAATATATTTACATTTTATGCAGCAATTGTTTAACGCCTATATTTTTAAACGCATTTTTACGCTTAATTTGTGTTGATAAATAAAATTTACATAATGTAATTTACACCGCTTGAGGGTTTATCAGGCACCCTTTAGCAGGTCCTTTTTCCGTTGATGCGTATCCCGCCCACGCACTGACAGTTTATCAGGCCACTTGGGGGTTTATCAGGCCACTTATGATGTTAGTTTATACCCGCGAATGTGTTTATCCGGTCATTTTTCCCGTTTGTCAGGAAGCTGCATTTATCGGGCACGATGTGAAAGAACAAATATCCGGTTGAGACGATATTATGGCCCATAATTTATGGGTTCAACTTCATCATACACTCTAAAGATGTCTCTTTCAACCGAAATGAATAATGATCCGAAAATTGTTTATTTTTTGTCTCCAAGATATAATCGTAAAACCTACACCACCTAACACGTTATGTTAACAAAGTTACATTATGTTAACACTTTTTTGGATTTAATGAACCCCGTTTTCCGCCCACGCCCTAACACGTTATGTTAACAATCGCCTACGTCTAAACTCAATATGTTAACAAAGTTACATTATGTTACCAGTTTTCAGTCACGTTGTATGAGAGCATTTTTTTTTAATTTGATGAACCTCGGTTTCCGCCCACGCCCTCACACGTTATGTTAACAACGATATGAATACGGCCACCTGGCGACCTGAAAGGCCAGTCGTTTTATTAGATAAGATAGATTTCTATAATTTCTCTTTTAAGTTCATAAGTTATGAATCATAACTTAAATGGTATCGAGGTTTTTTGGTTTGACTCATTTCATTTATCCCGATTTTTGTAACGATCAATTTGACAAAATAACTAAAATGAGATAAAAATTGAATTGCGCAATTCCGAGATCTAGAAAAAAACAACCCTAAATTACATTATGTTAAGCAAAACCCTAAATTACATTATGTTAACAAAAAGCCCCTATATTACATTATGTTACCAACAAAAAAAATCCCAACTTTTCCGCCTACGCCCTACCACATTATGTTAACAAAGTTAAATTATGTTAACAGTTTTCGACGTTTAATGGTGTTAACATAACGTGTTAGGTGGTGTATTTATAATACAATGTTACAGGGGGGTCTGGTTATAAGGTCACAAAGTGTGACCGTAATAAGGTCAAGTCATCTTTTTTGCACTGAGGTCAAGTCATTTTTTTCAAGGTTTTGTTCTTAACTTGTAGAGGAAAACTCTTGGGTGAAACTTTGACGTGGAAAATGACAATTTTTAAAAACTTCCAAAATGACTTGATTTGACTAAATTATCGATTTCGACTAGTTCTAGACTAAATTGGTGTCAAAGATTTCGAATATGAATTAAGTTTTATAAACCAACTACACCACCTGCGCAGTTATCTTTCCGCTCAGTCCTGTCGGTGCAGTTATCTTTCCGCTTTTTCGTCAAAATTTTTCCAGTTAATCCGCCTACACACTGCGCAGTTATCTTTCCGCCCTTTTATATATTATCGTAAAAGGGCGCAGTTGTATTTTTTGCCCCTTTCATTAAAAATTCTTAGTTTTCTTTTCATTTCTTGTACAAATGATAAAAAAAACGCAAAAAGATGTAATTTGTGTTACTTTTTTCATTTCAGCTGAATTCAGTCTAACATAGAAAACCAGCAATTAATGAATTCGCAATTCTCATGCGATATTTAGCCATTTGAGAAATTTGAAATGTGAATGCGGCATTTCGGGAAATTTTTGTTGTTGTTTATTATAAGCTAAAAATGCGACCAATGTCCCTTGTGAGTTACTTTTTCCTTCAGAACTGATAAAAAATGTAATTAATGTCCAAGAAAAAGTGTACCTCAAAGTGTACCTCAATTGCAAACTGTTATCTCAGATGGGTACTGTGTAGGCGGAAATACTGGGGAAAACAGACAAAAAGGGAAAAGAACAACAACAACTAAAAATTTATTTTTTTTTTGTCATTTTATCTCTTATTTCTCTCTTTAGAAGCTCATTCGCGCATTTTTGCGCTTAGAAATTTGAAAGAATCTGAAACGGCCCCGTAGGTGCAGTTATCTTTCCGCACTTAAAATTTTTTTTCAGACCAACCGCCTACACATTGTGCACTTATCTTCCCGACGGTGCAGTTATCTTTCCGCTTTTTGAAAATTTTGGTGAAAAGATAACTGTGCAGGTGGTGTAATGATTGTTTTTTGGTATAAACTCTTCAAAATTACCGGTTTCGAGCGGTTCTAGACTAATATGAGCCAAAATTAAGGGTTAAACAACTTCTATGCCGCATAGGCTATGGCAAAGGTTATGCGAATTCATTCATAAAACATATTTCGTAAGATAATCGCGTAATACGCGAAAATATGTCGGCGGAAACATAACAGCGCAGTGCGTAGGCGGATTAACTGGACAAAAATTCTCGAAAAAGCGGTCACATAATGGCACCGACGGGGCTGAGCGGAAACATAACGGCCAGAAACATAACGGCGCAGGTGTACCAAAAAACGGTATGTACCGGACAATCATTAGTTGGTTTGTAAAACTTAGTTCATGTTCGGAATCTTTGGTCCCGATTTAGTCTAGAACTAGTCGAAATCGGTAATTTAGTCAAGTCAAGTCATTTTGGCAGTTTTTGAAAATTGTCATTTTCCACGTCAAAGTTTTACCCCAAGAGTTTATCTTACAAGTTAACAAAAACTCCTCTTCGGCTTGCCTTTGCAACCATTTTGCTCGAAAAATATACATCTTCAAGTGTGCCGTTTGTTCCACAGCGGATGACCAACATGACCCATTTTGGCAGTTTTCAAAAATTGTCCCTTTTCCACGTCAAAATTTCACGCCAAGAATTTATCTGTGAGATTAAAGAAAAAACTGCTCTCCCGCTTGCCTTCGCAATCATTTTTCCCGAAAAATAAACATCTCAAAGTGTGCCGTTTGTCCCACAGCGGATTACCAACACGACCCGTTTATATACCGTTTTGGATCCTCAAAAAAGGGATGAAGATGGGATCAAAATTTTTTTTCATCAGGAAAAACGTGATCTAGGACCTCGAATTAGGGGGGGGCACGAAGTTTCACTGAAAATTTTTTTCAGGTTCCTTATTTCTCTACTAAGCCCAATTGGCCATTATGGTAAAAAGGGAGTGAAAACGGCTCAAACTTTTTTTCCGTCAAAAAACGTAATCTATGATCCCGAATTGATTTGTACAATACGGTTAATCGAAAATAACATTCGATTACATTAATTTTATTATTCGCCCATAAAGAGCGAGGGCGTTAATCGGATAGCGCAACCTAAAGACAATTGTTTCTATTTAGAAATTCTATGCAATCAAATTCACTCATCGAGACGCGCTGCACCTCTGACATCGCGTCATATTGTCACTAGTCTAGTAAAAACCTCACGAGTAATTTCCATATTTGAACGGATTCTGGCATTACTCATCGATGAGGAGATAAACATTGTATCAAATTGTGATTTACAGAGCGAGTATAAATTCCCTATTAAAAAAGGCGCATGACCCAATCGACTTTACCAATAATACGTCGCTGACGGATTACANTTTTTTTTTTGACAAATAAACTCTAAATAACTCTAAAAGTACCTTTTGGCATAAGCGGAACATTGGCATCCCGTGTATCGGCTTTCATCATGCTCGCAACGAATTACCCTATTCGTCTTAAACTTTTTAGCTAGAGCTTTTTTGCACGTCTGATGGTCTTTTGGATGTTTTATTTTGAAAATAGAACTTCCGCTATCATCGCCAAACGGCCAGATTTTCGGGATGAAATTTTTTCTCTAAAATTAAATTACGTTCGTTACAAATGGTTCGTACTAAGAATAAGTTAACGCAACAATTCAAATGTGACGATGTTAGCTTTATCACGACGTTTTTAGTTGAGGCCACGCGTTAACGCGACACTTTTGTGAGTGCCGCGTTACCAGTTACAGTAAGATAATATACAAACGTTTTTGAAATTTGTGCAGGTAACGCGCCATTGGTCGTATTTGACGCCTCTACCATCCCGGACAGTTCCGAGGCACTCAACATTGAAATCCTTGCTGCCCTTTACTTTAAATGTATTTGAAACCGTTTTCTCTTTGCATTGGCACTCTTCACTTTCTGAAATAGGTTAAAAGGATAAAATCAGAATTTCGTTTTTTTTCATATTTTAGAATATCTAAAATATATTAACCGAAATGGATTCTGATTTGAAGGGGCGATTACAGTCGATATTATACTGAAAAGATACAATATAGACCGATAATCTAAAAGCACTGATTATTAAAAAAAAAACAATTTTCTGATGTTGTTAGTTGTTGTTGCTCATCTCGCAATTGCGCGCAAATAGAAGTAAACTAAAATGAAAATAAATAAGCAATGAATTGTTTCTTATAAACGTTTAGGGTGGGTCGCCCCCAAATCGCCACACTTTTTTCGAGCCCGCTTTAAAAAAGACGAGCGCGCGACTCTCTTTCTTTGAGGCGCGCCACTTTGGTGCTAATTTTAACACATTTAGAGACATAATTACGAACTCTTATTATTTTTCCCGTACTCCTGAGGAAATCTACTTTACAAATATATAAAAAAATTCAAAAACAAAAAAAAATATTTTTAACGTTTTTTTCTTTCACATTGAGGCACGCCACTTAAGTGATATTTTAAACAAATTTTGAAACATAATTACGAATTCGTATTATTTGTATTGGACTCTTGAAAAAATTTGCTTTACAAATATTTAAAAAATTTTTTTTGAAAATTCATTGTTTTACGAATAGACGGAATCATAACGTTATGTCCGCCAAAAAAAAAACGTAATGTAAATGCTGCATGAAATTTGTCATCAGCACTCCCTTTTAAAATAGTAGAATTAAAAAGTAGAATTAAAAAAGTAGAGTCTGAAAAAGTAGAATCTAAACTAAACGCGCGGCGCTCACTTGAAGTAATTATCAAATTAAAAGTCGATTACCGTAAAAAAAATGAAAAAAAAAAAATTAAAACCAAAAAAAAACCGCCTTGAAAAATGCTGCAGGAATATCGATATAATAAATTCTAAAAATAACTCTAACCCTTCGTAAATACGCATTAACTGTCGCCAAAGACATTTTTTTCTTTTTCGCCTAATGCATTTTTTTCGACAAAAATTGTCAAAATTAAATGAAATTTCACTGGTGAATTGCAAATTTTTTTCTGCTTAATTCTGGATTATACGACGGCATCGAATTCCGGCTCTNAATTTCAACGGCTCGTATCAGATTACATGATTTCTAAAAAAAATTCCGAAGTCGGCCAAAATTCTTAAAATTTTCCAACTTAAATTTTAAGCCCTTCGGGTGCTTTTTTGGACGTCCACAGCGATCTCGGCTATAAAATCGTTTTTGTAGCACCGTGCGCCGCGCGCGTCAATTTAGCATAATGCGATGAAAGAAAAAAAAATAATAACTGAGAAAAAAAATTCTGAATACAAGCGTAATATAAATTATACCGTTAAATTATGACTCAATAACTTTTACAAATTGNAAAAAAAAACAATTTACCTTTTCTGTCTTCGTTTGAATGACCGGCTTTGTATTTGTACTGCAACAGGATCGACCGACGGGTACATTTTTTTGTCGATTATTTATAAACGATTATAATGTCTTTAATCTGACAAAGCATTGATCTTAATTAGGGCCTGGCTAATGTGGCTGAAAACATCAATGGCCGAGAACTCTAAATCCAGTTTTCAATAATATGCGAAGGTCGCCTCCTTTTAACAGACATATTTATAGCTTTGCTTAACGCTACTGGACATTTTTCCGCCTCATTTTCAATAGTTGCCTAATGAACCATTATTTTAAGAAAACGGGAATGGTGGCTTCTTCCATGATAATTAGATTCAGATCATATTATTATTGAAGCCATCGTTTGTGTGCATAAAATATGCTGAATAAGGACGGTCCGTGTCTTTTTCTAACACTTTTGAACGTCTTCATCGATTTGCCTTTCAGATCAATTTGTTTCAAGAATTATACCCATTTGTTTATTATATTCCTAAGAGGAATGTGATGCTGTTAATACTTTCCGTATTCTCAGTAATTTTTGAATAAATCGAAAAAAAAATTGTTGTTATACAGGGTGAGGTAATATACACCACCTAACCATTTGACTTAACACACATTTTTTTCCGAAAAAGGTGTTAATTCAAATGCAAATTTGAAACGGGGTACTATTCTAGAGAATAAACTCTATTTGAATTTGATCATTTTTATTCGAGCTCGAGCAAAATGTGATACAGAAAAGAAAGGAGGCATGAGTTTTATACTCAAATGGCCATCTGGATAATTTTCTAGTGACCTGGTTTGATTTGTCACAGTTACAATAAATTGCAGTTCTTAGATTGGGCAGATTAATTAGGCCGTGAAAATGAAGCGGAACAGACTCCGCTTCACCCTTCCCAAAGTGAGTTTTTTTTTTCAGATAATTTATACAGCGTAATAATGGCGAAGTACAATATGCGAATTATTGTACTGACCCCACCCCAAGTTGATTTTTTCTGTTTGTTTCGTTTTGAATAGCTTCTGAGAAAAAATATGGTCTTCTTCTGGTTGACGGAAAGCAATTCCGTGTGGTGCAGGTTAGCAGCATGCTGAGGAGCATATTTCTCCCCAGTCTTGTAGGCGTCGTGACGTGCGATGCGTGCGTTGCGATTTATGTACAGTTTGGAGACGCTTTTCGTGAGTTGCATTCGGACACTTTCTGGTTTGTAATTTGGACATTCTGATTTGGATCTTGGACTTCTTCTGGTTGGTTCTCATTTGTCAATTCTGGAGTTTTTTTTTCGATTTCGGTTTAATTGTGTGCGAGTTGGCGACGTGTAATGCGGTGCGGCGACGCGTCATGGCGTGCGGTGCGGGAATTGCAGTTTATTTATAGTGAGGCGACATTCTTCTGATTTTTTTTTCGGGTCATTGGGTTGTTTTCTTTTGCGTTGAACACTTTTGGGATGTGTAGGTCCTAATTGGTCATGAATTAACTTTCTTTTGAAAAATCTTGACTGGTATGGCTCGAGCGGTAAAGCCATTTCTCATCGGGTGCAGTTCTTTAACTTCAGTCACCAGTGAAACGGGGTACTATTCTAGAGAGTAAACTCTATTTGAATTTGATCAATTTTATTCGAGCTCGAGCAAAATGTGATACAGAAAAGAAAGGAGGCATGAGTTTTATACTCAAATGGCCATCTGGATAATTTTCTAGTGACCTGGTTTGATTTGTCACAGTTACAATAAATTGCAGTTCTTAGATTGGGCAGATTAATTAGGCCGTGAAAATGAAGCGGAACAGACTCCGCTTCAAATTGTTATGTCAAATGCAAACTGTTAAGCCACATGGGTAGTGCGTAAGCGGAAATGCTGAAAAAAAAGACAAAGAAAGTGTTAATTCAACTGCAAACTGTTAAGCCAAATGGTGTTTAGTCAAATGGTTAGGTGGTGTAGATGCTAATCCGTTTTTTGATGAGTTATATTCGCTCAGCGTACTCGCGAACCAAAAGCGGCTTAGCATCTATATAACCTCACCCTGTACAGTTGGGTTACCCAACTTGGGTATGGTAACGAGTTAACACGTAATGTAGTGACAGTTTGGAACGAAGTGACACTTTTCGGAGTTTTTGGGCTAAAATTGGTTAAAAAAATTTGGCTTAAAAATTTGGCAAAAATTGGCAAAACTGACGGAAGGAAGTGACAGTTTGGAACGAAGTGACATTTATGAGCGAGGTGACAGTTTGGAACGAAGTGACATTTATGAGCGAAGTGACAGTTTAGAACGAAGTGACACGTTACGGAGTTTTTGGGCTAAAATTGGGAAAAATGAGCAAAAGTGACGGAACGAAGAGACAGCTTGGAACAAAGTGAGAGTTTTGACAAAAAAAAAGCCGGAACGAAAATGTCACTTCGTTACCACACCAACTGAACAGGGTTAATAGTAAACAAACATATACCGTACATTCAGTCAGGTTCATTCAGTCAGGTACATTCAGTCAGGTACATTCAGTCAGGCATAGATGTAAAAGGTCTGTTCTCATTTTTAGAACAGAACGGAACTGAACAGAACGCTCCTTCTTTTTGTGATGCTTCTCCAACTATCGTTCTGTTCTAATCATGGAACGGGATTATTCGGAGATCTAGCGTCTTTTTAGATGAGCGTTTTTTACTTAAGTTTGTAAATACCTCTAGATGTGCAAATTTTTCTAGATCTTCGTTTTTCTTTCTGGACATGTTCGTTTTCGAATATTTAAGGATATGTTAGTGCCCAAAGGACTTGATCAGAGAAACATAATTGCTGGTAATAATATTTTTGCTCCTATTTATTCACAATATCCCGTTTTTTATGTAAACAAATGTTCTCCAGCTAAAAACTAAATAATTTCGGCATGAATTTGAGGAACAGCTGTGGATCTTCGTAATTTTCGACATCGGATGTTTTTTCGGGCAAATCTAGGTATCGATCGGATATCAAATTTTCGGCTGGGAGCGGCAGTGGTAAATTTTGGTGTAGCTCAGACGGAAAACCATGAACTAAATACTANAAAAAGTTTTTATTTTCGCGGAAATTTGATAAAACTACTTTGATCCCTGAAACTTGCACGGGAAGGTCAATTTTGAAATCACCTTCTCTGAGATGAACTACGACGTCTCTTATGTGGCGTTGGTGACGATTTCATGCTTGACGCTTTACGTTAATAACCCTAAGCTCATGGTTCTAAAGTGGACTTGCCACAAACATGGAAATATCGAACGGTTCCGCCGTTCACCAAAACGTTTAACGCGTGTATATATACAAGAAGATTTAACTGTGCATGCTTGACGCCCTGTAATTTAAGGCCCTGTAACTTAAGGCGTCTAAAAAATCACAAAACGCTTTCCTATCCGTTACATCAATCTCCTCGACATCGTCCAAATCGGGATATGATGGCATAATGCTGGGAAGTGGGGGACTAATTTCGGGCTCATGGGGCATTAGGCGCACTTCCGGAGTTGTTGATTCCAAACTAGGCAAAGCGGTTGTCGATGCCTTTTTCAGGTTTCACATAAAAAAACATTTGCCAACAATAATTTGTCGGTGCTACACCATGTCCAGTATTAGCACTGCGCAGAGAAAAAGTACCTTAAAAGTACTTTTAAAAGTACCTCAAAAGTATCTTAATTGAAAGTACCTTAATTAAAAAGTACCGAAATTAAAAGTACCGTAAATCAAAGTTTTGTTGCAAATTAATAAGAAAAAAAATGTTTCAAAATGAAACCCTAAACGGTTTGCGATCACAGCAGCTAACACGGCCCATTCGACAACTATGTTTATAACATATTGTTTTCCATTCATTGCCCACCTTTTACATGTGTTTTGTATAAAATTCAAGTTTATACCGTGTGTTGGAGCTCATTGTGTCGGGCTTTGAGCGATATTCATATGATTTGTAACGCTATTTTGGCATAACCACGACAGTTGGAGCCCCAACACACGGTAAATATGATTTATATTTGATAATATGTTCAGACTTAACAAATGTAATTGAATATTTTTTTCATTTCGTCTAACTACCTAAATGGCTGCATATAAAGCGCAAAAATAATTATGACTTCTAAAAACACATGGCCATTTGGCTTGGGCAACAGCTGCTAAAAGCCCCAAAATTATTTTCATCGGGAACGCTCGTTAAAATTTTTCAAGTTCTACTGAAATTGTTATATTTTTTCACGAGAATTGTATCAAAGGCTGTTTGAAAAGAAGGGCGTAGTCGAAACGGACGCTCCTTGAAACGATTGATCGTCATTATTTATTGTTTTTTTGTACAGGGAAACTGCACTCAGATAGTATACTGACTTAGGGTCATAAACTTACATGATCCCTGGGTAAAAACTGTAGTTTTAAAAACGAGATCGTAGTCCCTAAAGTAACTTTTTTTACCAAGTTTTGAACTTTGACCGCAGTCACACATTGTTTTCGTCCCTGGTTGAAACCAACCTAAAAATTCAAAAGTCAATACCAATACTAACGACTAGGTGACTTGACAGTGCCTTAGAAATTCGTCATGGTTGATTTGGTCGGGTATAGAAAGTGGCTGAAA
>SCLG01002661.1:3307-14462 GCA_004367875.1 Oikopleura albicans
TTTTTTTTTCATGAGATTTTGAGGGCTATTTTTAAATGACCCTTAAATGGGTCACCCCATGTACTCAAAACTCCAATTTTCATCCTGTGTGTACCATTTCGCCTGCTCTTTCATTTGGTTTTTGTCCGGAAGTCTTAACCCGTCGGTCAAAAAAAGTTGGGACACCCTAAACATAACTCTCAGGGGGAAGGAGTTTTTGGGAACCCGAAGGGGGAAAATGCCTGTTTGTATACACACACTTAAAAAATTCACAATAATTCGAAATAATTCAAAAAACTAGTAAAGCCAAGTTGTAGAGCTCGTCAAACAACGTCGATCTGACTATTCAGAAATTGATTTGGGCCACCAGAGCCCCCTAGAGAGCTGTTTGAAATCTCCAACTTACGCAAAAAATACGGTCACTCGAATTTTGTCGAAAAGTTGAGGGGGGGGGTCAGTAATACCCGTTTTGTCTTACGGGGCCTTCATATGCCTTAAATCGACGAAAAAACAAATTGTGTGTCTATATACACGCACTTCCCCCTGGGAGTTAACAAAATTTCATCAGAAATTTAATTCCTTTCCATGATAAAAAATGTGGCGAACCGTTCAAATTAAGGTATTTTTTTATAGATTCAACGGTATGCACCTACCGGCCATTTTATGGCACACAAATTTACCTGTGAGTTAGCACATGTGATTTGTCATGATTGCTCTAAAATTTGATTACCGTGTTGCTCACCATTATTATACGTTGGCTGCTTTGGACATCCGGTTTCTTTTTCGGCGTATTCACTCGAGCAAAAGAGGCAACAACTGGCGCGCTGTGGTGGGCATTGGTCGCACATGTTTAGGGTATTGTTGAGCAAGTTAACATGAGCTATTTTGCGCGTGTGACGAAAGGTTTCGCCATCCAAAGAGCGAAGTAGATTATTGCTCAAATCTGACAAGAATAAAAAAATTCTCTTGAAAAATGGGACTCATTCAGCATTAATTACGGTTGTATGGTCCAAATCTCAGCATTTTCTTATAAGTCATAAAAATAGGACCCAAAATCTGTCAAGATATGAAAAAAATTCTCAGTTGTAGGCTAAAATAGGCCACTGATACGCGTCATCATAACTCATCGGGACAAAATCTGTCAAGATATGAGCTGTATAGATATGGGCGATATTATTGTCAATGTTTTCGTTTTTCATGTATTGTACAAAATGTATCGATGATGGGAAAGTTCTGCTGTGTGCACACATTCAAGAAGGTCTAAAGGATACGATTTTACTACCATTATCTTGTTAAACCAACTAGTGCTAATTTTGAAAATATTTTTTTGAACTTTTTTTTAGAATTTTTAGCTATGATAACTTTACATATGATGACGGAACCGAATTTTTGAATTTTAACTTCAGTCACCAAAAAAGGTCATTTTAAACTATAATTTTGTTATAATTTTTAAAATTGCAAGTTTGTGCCAAGCTATAAAACCTTAAAAAGTGATCACAGTACTTATGAAGTTATGCAACTTGCAGCTTATGAAACATTATTTTCCATTTTACCTCTTGATTTGAAAAAAAAGTCAAAATAATAATAAAAAAGTTTCCCGATTGACAGTTTTCGAATATCAATTCAAAATTGACGTATTTTTGCCTTGTTAAATTATGTTGTAGTTCCCATGCGAGTCAATGCATTAACCATTTTGGACTTATTGAACTGCGACCTGTTTTAAATCAATTTCCTGTCACTAGGAATGACATTATGAAACCTTATTTTAAAGGTGACTTTATTTTACACAATTCTGAAATTTGTTTAAGTTGTGTGAAAAATGTGTAGGGGTAGACCGGATTCAGGACAAATCGGAGTCCGAGTGTCCAACGATTTTTTNAAAGAGCCTTTTTGTGATATCTTGTTTTGTTCACTAAATTTCAAGTTCATAAAAGTTCATAATTTGCCTCTGTTTTCAGATTTTTTGAGATTTCTCAAGTTCAAGACCATATATCAAAAAAGGCTCTTTTAAAAAAATTGTATTATTATTCGGACTATTTTGCAAAAAAAACGAAGTCAATCGGTTGAAAACTGTAGATCGCATTAAATTTGGAAATTTGAGTTTTCATGAACTTCACGGCCACGTGGGGGGTTCAAGGGCAATAGTAAAAGTCTCAAAAATTTTGTCATGTATTGGTTTCCACCTTTATACATTAAAAACAAAAAAAATCGATGAAATTCAAAGTGCAGAACTTTTTTTATAGCGTTTTCCCGAGAAGTAAAGTTTGTAAACAATGCTATCTGCATATCCTTAAGTCCAAAGCAAACTGTTGAGCCAAATGGTGTTAAGTCAGATAGTTAGGTGGTGTATATCAATGTTGAACGATTTTGTAATATGACACCTAAGGACGGTCACATTACAAAAATGAATGCGATTCCGTGTGCTAAATCATTACTGGCGGATTATCGTAATAACTTCATTTCCGGTGATTACCGGCGAACAACGCATCCGAAGGTTTTATAAATCATCTTATCGGATGCGCAAGAGTTTTTCTTGCCCCATACGGTATGGGCCATACCACCTAAACATGCCAAAAGCTTTGATGTTTTTATTGCAAGCTTTAAACTATAATTTGAAAACGTTTTCCCGAGAGAATATCTTTTTTTATTACAACCAATTTCGAATATCATAGTTTTTTATATGGGGAATTAGGCATAATCAGCCTATAAATTAAATCGGCAAAATTATACTGGCTAATTACAATTTTTCAGCACTATAAATCATTCCATAAAAATTAATTCTCTTTTATACTCAGCTAGTTATATGAATTCCTGGCATTTTATAGATGTGCGATTCCAGTCTTCTTTGGACGCAAAAATGTATTTGCCTGAAAATCACATACACCGCCTGTCTACGGAAGTTAACGCCCCTAAACTTAACAAAATACCCGGAACTTAACAAAATACCCGGAACTTAACAAAATACCCGGAACTTAACACCTTTTTTTCCCCAGAACTTTGTTAAGTTCCGTAGACAGGTGGTGTATATGATGCAGTTGGATGGTCTGTTATTTTATATAAAAAAGTATGAAAAGGAGACCTTTATCCGGTAGAAATAATTTCTTGACTGCGAAAGGCTTTTCACGCTAAAAGTGCTCTCTAGCGCTAAAACGTGTCGCTTTTTCATTTCATTTTTGAGTAGTTACATTGTAAGTGCGGATTATTCTTCAAAAATTGTTGGTTAGTCACATAAACGCTCGTTAAAGTCCTTGAACCCATGAATGTTGACCCATAACTTATAGTGTTGATTTCTAAAAACGTCCGTATTGGGTATCTGTTATTTAAAAGGTTAACGTACTTAAAAATAATTCGTTTTGTTCTTCCAAAATAATAATTCTCCGAATTTAAGTGCTACTCAACGTTTTACATGAATTTCCGCCGTTTTTCTTTCGTATTTTCTAGATAACCAAGCTCGAGTTTTTTTTTCGCTCATCAGAAACTCGAATAGTGTTATCTAGAAAAAGCGGGGGAAACGACGGCGGAAATTTACGTTAAACGCCGAGTAGAAAGTAATAATTTCTACCGTAGATGATACTCGTTAAACGTTTTTTGTTATTCTCGTTGCCTATAGTTACTAATTCATTACATTTGCTGAAAATATTTTTTTCAAGTTTCTCAAGTTTGTTTCCGCCAAGTCCAATGGTGACCATATGGCAAGATTCGAAAAGCGCCGTCGGCACATATTGAATCTAAATCGAGATACACTTTTAAATTACTGCTTATTTAATTTTGTAGACAAAAACATATGAATAAAAAAAAAAAATCGTACCTGATTATTTTCAAGGTGAAGGTACTTTAAACGAGTGTTGTACTTAAACAATGTCTCAGAAATGGTCTTCAGGTTGTTTCCATCCAAATATAAGTGAGATAACTTTCGATTGCCATCAAAGAAGCCGTCGGGGATGACACTGGAATAATATAATTACTATTTACAGAGGGGCGCAGTTAACCGTGCTCATAATGCGCTGAAAAGGGGACAGTCAACAGCAAGCTGCGTAGGTTATTTGTCTAGGTAAGAAAAAAACGAGAATGATTGGTTAACGGATCGTGAAGGCGATAATTTTTGGTGTAATCTTAAAATCCTCTCACACCCCTAATTCTTGGCGACACCCTTTGAATTGGTTAAAGTGAAAATGTCATGACAAATGCAGTAAGTAAGTAATTATGGGAAGAAAATTTCGACCCATTCACCTTTCTTTGATCGGATTTTTCATTTTCATATATCTTTGAAATTTTAGCCAATTCAGACCGCGCCGATTAAACCATTGTGGTATGATTTTTTTGAAGGCAGCTAAACTACTGGTAGTACCGCGAGTTTTTAGTTATTATTGAACAAACTCGCGATACTGATAATTGCGACTAGCGTTAGTTATTATCCCGGTTTTCAATCAGTCCTTCTAGAAATAAGTTTATGCTAATGCAAGTAATGAAAGTTACAGTCCTTACTCTCAATACGGACGCTTTTTGTTGAAAATTCTCCCCAAAACAGTCGAAAAATAGCCACTTTAACTCCCAAGGGTCCCAAGTGGCATATAATCCGTAGGGGTCCTTTGATCAAATTTGACTAAAACGCCCTGGCGGCTATGTAAAACCTCCAAAAAGTCAATTTCGCTGTATATTTTATAATGTTCCTCATAAAATTGAAAGTCATATTCATATTGAAATATGTTCATATTGAAAGTAAGGACTGTATCTTACCTGATTTGATTGCCAGAGAAGTTTATGAGTTCTAAGTTTGAATTGGTTTTGATCAGGTGCGGCGGAAGATCGCGTAATCTGTTTCCCATCAGAAATAAATGCGAGAGCGAAGTCAGCGGTTTAAATGTACTTTAAACGCGGTTCAAAACCTTGAATGTTAGTTTTAAATCGTTGGTAGTAAATCTCCTACTAGTGTGTACTTTTCAACATTGAGACTTTTGGAAGTAACGATTAGTTGTTTTCTTTTGTTCAGGGGTTTGTTCACATTAAGAACCAATAAATTATAATTTCTTACTTACATGCCCAACGAGTAGTCAAAGTTAGTGCATAATTTTACTTTAGCGTTTTTTTCGCAAAATATAAAATTAATATTTCTCGCGCAACATTAAATTTATATTCCATGAAGAAACCCCAAAAAAATGAAATTATGCTAAAATATGCCACTGTATATTC
This sequence comes from Oikopleura albicans, assembly GCA_004367875.1. Taxonomy (NCBI): domain Eukaryota; kingdom Metazoa; phylum Chordata; class Appendicularia; order Copelata; family Oikopleuridae; genus Oikopleura; species Oikopleura albicans. The sequence goes on from SCLG01002661.1 coordinate 8,477, forward strand.
CGACAGAAATCTCAATTGTCATATTCCGTCAGAAATCCGTCATTTAGATGTCAAATTTTTCGACGGATTATGACAATTGAGATTTTTAGTCGCACAATAGCATATTTACCTACATACAGGCCCTACCTCAAAATCGTTACGATTTGTGGTTCAAAAAATCGTAACGATTTTGAGTCATGCCGTCATTTCGTAACGATTTTGAGTCATGACGTCATTTTGTAACGATTTTGAGTCATGACGTCGTTTCGTAACGATTTTGATTCATGACGTCATTTCGTAACGATTTTGAGTCATGCCGTCATTTCGTAACGATTTTGAGTCATGGGTTTGTGCTAGGAATGGCCCCTGCCAGGGTCGCCATTGAACTTAAGGTGGTCGACGGCCAGGTCACTACTTTCACGACTGTTGCCACCGCCCTAGCCAAGGAAAAGACTCAGGACCAGGACGCATCGTTCACGACTCTTCTCAAAGAGTCGCGCGTAAAAATGCTCCAGGCGGCTCTAGCGCAGCCCATTTTAGAACGCTACCGCGCTCAGATCCAGACGTACAAAACGTACGAGGATCTCAAACAATTCCTCGAGGGAGTGTTTGCAACGAGCCTAACAGCCGACGAACAGATTGCCCAGGCGCGCCAGGACCTTGAAAAATTGGGCCGGTTTGCGGAGGAATCCGAAACCTTCACAGTGTTTTTGGGTCGACTCAACGTCGCAGGGGACGCCATTAAGGCCCTGACGTCTGAGGCGACCTCAAAGATGCTTGTGCGGGACGTCTTCTTCCGAAACCTCACCCCCAAGGCTAAAACGTTCTTGCGAGAACAGGCCAAACTGGGAGTCGAGCTCAAGGATATGGCTACGTTTTTGGACGACCGGGGGTTGCACAAACGGCAGGCACAAGTGAACTCTGTCGACTCCGACATTGTGAACGAGTTGCGCCGGCAAAACGACGCACTTGTCCGGTCGAATGCCGAGTTAAGCGCGAAATTTGATCGCCTCTCGGCCCTAGTGGAAAATTACGCTGCGCCCGCGCAAGGGCACTACCCCCAGGGTAGTACCAGTGTAATGGAGCTAGGGACCGGCCGTGCACAGTCTTCCCGCACCCCCCGTGGCTCGTCCCGCGCCCCAAACCGCCGAGGAGGCCGCACAGGCCGCACAGGCCCGCGTAACGCAGACTGGCCCCCGAAGATCCAAACGCGCCCAGGCCAGTGTTCTTACTGTGGTCAGATGGGCCACGACGACAAGAGGTGCCCTAAACCGCGCGATATTGCGTGCACGCAGTGCGGTAGGGTCGGACATCTTGACTCTGTGTGCTGGCAGAAGTTTTCATCAAAAAACTAGCCAGCGGAGTAGTCACCCTCACTACTGCTCCAGCACACAGCCCCATTTTACCCTGTACTAACGCCCCAGTGAACTCCCTTTTAGCCTCCCCTAGCACCGCTGCCGCCCGTACTGCCTGCCAAGGTCCATGTTCCCCCACACCTCACACAGGCCTCCAGCGTACGCTCAGGACACAGGCAAAACCAAAAGAGAAAGGGCGAAATCGAGCAACCCGGGCAAAACCAAAAGAAAAAAAACCCAATTCTCTTAGCGCCCGGTCCCTTAGGAAAAGCCATCCTGCCGCACCCCCGGCATCCCAGTTGGAGCACGCCAAGGCTGACATAATCAAAGAGCTTGCTCGTATCAGCTCTTTGCAGTGCAACAACTTGGGAGCCCCCACTGTCGGACCAAAATTTTTTGTCCAAGCGACGGTCTTAGGCGCCCCAATTAGGATGCTTGTCGACAGTGGGAGCCAGGTTAACATTCTCCCGGCCTCCAGCTGCCCAAAGGATGTCTTAAACCGCCTGTCCCCCCCGCCAACTACTGTCACCGCCTACAACGGCTCAGTAGTCGACATCCTAGGGATGTTTGAAACAGACATCGTGATCGGCGACTTATCTGTCGTTCGCACCACGGTGTATGTCTCGAACAACAATTTTCGGCCTATCCTAGGGACCCCCGCGCTCACAGGTTTGACGCTCGATTTTAAGCGCAAGCGGCTATCAAATTCCGTTGCGCAGGCCCCATTGCAAACCGCTGACTTTGCCTGCCAGCTCGAAAACTTAAATTTGAGGGCAAAACCTAAAGAGCAAAAGTCCAGCGAGCGCAAACTACAGCTGTTTTGCGCCGCGAACACCACTCTCCCAGCCCGGGCGGAGACGTTGGTGCCGGTTCGCATACAGAACGGGTTCAAGGGTTACGGTCTGTTCATGACCGAGCCCAAGTCCTGCCTAGTACCCGGCGTGTCTGTCGCTAAGTCAATCGCTTGTTACGCCCCGCAAGCGCGGACCGCTTGCATCCGGGTTCTCAACCCGACAAGCGAAGCGATCGACCTAAGCCGCAGGCAGTCGCTTGTCTCCGTGTCCGCCGTGGACGCCATAGCCCCCGTTGGGGCCGCCAAAACCAAAAGAGCCATCCCAGGCGTTACTATTGGTAGTGTCCCCATAAGCGATAAACGCAAGCTCGAGGCCCTCCTCGCTGAATACTCGGACGTTTTCGCCTCGGACAGCGATCCCCTAACGCAAACGGACCGCGTGTCGTTTGACGTGGACACAGGGGATTCGCCTCCAGTTGCCCAGCAGAAATACCGCACCCCGTATTTCTTGCGGTCCGAGTTAAGGCAGATCATCGACAAAAATGTCGAAACAGGCCTTATGAAGGACACCTCGAGCCCGTGGGCGGCCCCAACCCTGCTTGTCAGGAAGGCTTCAGGCGCGTGGCGACTAGTGGTTGACTACAGGAAACTGAATCAAGTCACCACCGCCGATAGTTACCCCTTACCCGAAATCAACGACTGTGTCCAAGAGCTAGCCGAGTCGCGTTACTTTTCTACAACCGACTTGTGCTCTGGGTTTCACCAAATTCCTACCACCAAGGAAGCCCAGAAAAAGCTCGCAGTCATTACTGACTTTGGGCAGTATACGTGGTTACGTATGCCCATGGGAGCCAAAAACTGTCCCTCCGTCTTTCAACGGATGATGGATCAGTGTTTTCGCGCCATGCCTTTGAGCTCCCTAGTAATATATCTGGACGATATATTACTCCACACAAAGACGCTATCGGAACACCTATCGCGGTTGCGAGAAATGTTCCAAATCTTGCGCCAAAATCGACTGAAAGTCAGGGCTGACAAAACAGTTATCGCTACACGCGAGGTCGATTTTTGTGGTTTGCGGGTTAAGGAGGGTACCAAACGGCCCAACACGGACAAGGTCAAGGCAGTGCGCCAATTACCAAGCCCAAAAACAGCCAAGGACGCACAGAGCGTGTTCGGGCTGCTTAACTACTTTCGGGCCTTCATTCCTAGCTTCGCAAAAAAGGCCCACCCCATAACAGACGCGTACAGGGCTAAGAAGGCCTTTAGGTGGTCTAGCGAAGCGGAGCATGCGCTACAGACCCTCAAAAACGAGGTTTGCGATGCGACCCTGCAGCTGCGCATCCCTTCCCTTAGCAAGGCACACTTTGTGCTTGAGACGGATGCGTGCGAGGCGGGTTACGCGGGTGCCTTGTACATCTGCACCGCGACAAAACCAAAAGAGCCGCGCAGGCCGGAGAGCACTCGGGAGAGCACGGATGGCTCACATCGCGACCCAAGCTCAGCACATGCCTGCCCGCGTACAAAACCAGAAGAGCCGAACAGGACGGAAAGCACCGCAGAGGACTCGGACGGCTCAAACCGCTACACCAGTCCAGCCGTCGCCTTGGAGGCGACAAAACCAAATGAGCCGACACAGGCTTGTACGCATAAGCACGGCCCCGCGTGCTTGCGCCCCGTTGAGTTCTGCTCTGGCCAGTTCACTCCCGCTCAGAGAAAGTATTACATCTCTGAAAAGGAGCTGCTGGCCGGTAAAGAGAGCATGCGCAAGTGGGCCCACTACCTTCTCGGGCGCCAATTCACGTGGCATATAGACAACGCGTGTCTGAAGTGGGCCCACCGAGCGCGCAGCGTCAAACCCCGAATATCCCAATGGTTGGCGGAGATTTCGGAGTTTGACGCTAAAACCGTGCTTAAACCGTCAGCCCAAATGAAGGTCACCGATTGCCTCAGCCGTCAGTTTTCGGAGGTGAATCAAATCAACCTTTCGAGAGGGGACATCCNTTTGGAAAATTTTGAAAACTTGGGAAAATCTCCGCCCAAACCGCACAAACACGGTCCCGCCTGCCTCCGCCCGGTCGAGTTCTGCTCGGGCCAGTTCACCCCTTCCCAGCGGAAGTATTATATCTCCGAAAAGGAGCTTTTGGCGGGCAAGGAGTGCATGCGCAAGTGGGCCCACTACCTACTCGGCCGCGAGTTCACATGGCACATTGATAACTGGCCAACGGTTGATTTGGCCGGAAAATTTTCGGTCAGTTCTCATTTATGAATACAGATGTCGGTCAGTTCGGGTTGCGCCAACTACAGGGGGTATGGTTATAAGGTCACAAAAGGTGACCGGTATAAGGTCAAGTCATCTTTTTTGCACAAAGGTCAAGTCATTTTTTTTTTCAAGATAAATCATGTCTTTTTTCACTTTTTTTTTGGATGAAGACCTCCCCCTGTAAAAGTTTCTTGTGTCATATTGTATTGAATATTGTATCAATACAAACAGTATTGAAAAGGTGTACCTTTTGCCGGGCGCATTCTGAATTGACCGACGTCTGTATTGGCATAAATCAGATATGACCATTTTTCGACCAAGAAAGCCGTTGGCCACTTATGATTTAGGCCAATTCAGGGTGCGCCCATTAAAAGTTCGATTGAAAAAAGGAACCTTTTAATTTAAAATATTTACTGCTGACCGACCCTTATTGTGCATGCCTTCTGTATATGATCTTTTTAGATGATGTCACAGCAGCAGTCTGCAATGAACTCGAATGAGCAACAATGGCGGGACTACTACAGTAATCAATACTCTAATCAGTATACGCATTATCACCAGGAAAGCGGACTCAACGCATACCCCTCTCCTCTGGACTCAAATTTGAGTTCGAATGTTTCCGACCACTTCTTATTTGATTTAAACTATCTCAACTATGACACATCAAATCAAGATAATTCGCCAATTGCAACTTCAAGGTATACTCCGCAGTCGCAGTGTTGATCAAGCAACCCAAAACCATATTCGCATTATATTATTTATGTTGTATTATTTAACTTCTACGCGCTCAAGCACTGGAATTGATACCGGGATCGATGATATGCATCGGACTCAAGTCCGGTAAACGCTGAGGACCGACCTTATTAGAAAATAAGGTAGAAAACATAACCTAAGGTTTATACTGTGTGGTCCAACAATGAATTTTATATTGTTTCAGCATAAAAAGTGCGTGTAAAAATATGCTTTATCTGATTAATTGTTGGACCACACCGCGGTGCACCGTAGGTCTGACATTTGAACCGCTTTAAGTAGGATGCGAACCGTACAAAACTGGTCATCGACCGTTTGGGACCTACAGTTCGCATTCTAACAATAAGGTTCACTTAAAAACATAAATCATGTCTTTGTTATGTTTTTGTGGTTCCTGTCCGATAATAAATCAATGCTGGGCACGAAGAAGTTCAGGTATAATTATAAAAACTACAGACATTTAAATTGTGTGCCTGAAAATGAATTTTGTCACAAAACTGTCTAGTTTTTTTTGTATATTATACATCTGTTTCATACAGGGCAGGGTCTGATGCTTTTAATTATTGCAGTTTGTAAGCTTTTTTGTGTTTTGTATTATATCATTTGTATTATATCATACTAATATATATCTTATATTTCGAAAATAACATATACTGGAAAAATTCCAGTGGAAATTCTAAAAGTGATTTTTGGTTAATTTTATCCGCTAATGGTTCTGAGCGCGGTAACTACATGATTCCAATGCTCCTAGTACACATAAAATTTTGGCACGGTTTTTTTGTTTGCCAAATTGACCAGCTGACAAGGCTAAGCGTCCATGAGTTAACTTGTTATGTAAAAAGCGAT
>SCLG01002680.1:0-14284 GCA_004367875.1 Oikopleura albicans
TAGTTGTGGATATTGTGAGGGAATTCATGTATCATTTATAAAACCTCAAAGTACGTATGGAAATCATCTTTAGGGTGTTACTTACCCAACCAATTGGGACCAGTTAGGCAGACGAGTTTAATATTGAAAAAAAAAATTCATTTTATAAATCATCATTTAAATGTTACATATATGTTGGGAGTTAAAACAGCTGTTGCGTTACATTTTTGAAATCTTTGTTGCCGTTTAAAAACTTATGTGTTCATAATTAATTCTTAAAACTGAAATAATACCTGCGCCCGTTACGGGCAGTTTTCGAATCTATCTGTGCACAGAGCAACCCTTTACTGACAGTGCTCTGAAGCTGCGCTAATTCTTGACATGGTACTCGAAATCAAAGCTGTCCGGAACAAGCGCAGGAGCTTTATATCAAAATATTACAATTTATCTCGTGAAACAACAAGAACAGACCATATTATATATTTTAAAAATAAAAGTATCGTTTTAAAAAATAGTTGTNTCTTTGTTTTCGATACATTCTGGGCATAATAATTCAATAAAATCCCGTTCAGAAAATCCCTGAAAAAACTCCCAATTTCCGAGAAAAACGGGTATTTTTTCTGATGTTAGACCATCGGCTGTTAGCCAACTTGGTGTATCATTTGATAGACCCGTTGATAGTTTTCCTGACGGACCAGCTGGTATAGTTTCTAATGGACGAGTTTGAATTTTTCTTGGTGACTTTGCTTGTATTTTATCTGATGGACCAGTGGTATCCATAAGCTTCACTGTTGGTTGTACGACCGCTACTGGTTTACCGATCGTCTCATTTTTCTTCCAAAGTGGCTTTTGATCGACGCCCTTTGGAGACCCCTTTTTCACTATTTTTGGAATCTGGTCTAGTGGTACATCATCCCCATCCTCTCCATCGCTAATAATTATGATATCCTGCTGTAGATTACCAGCGTTTTTGTAGCCTTCAATAAATAAATTCATCGTATCATGATCTTTGGAATAATTCATTTCAAAATTCTGCTTGTTTTTCCACCGTTTTGGTTATTATTTTATACTGTATAGCAGCTGCAAATAAAATTTGAAACATCTGCTCTCGTTTTTCAATTAACGCGATTTCAACATTTGTATTTTACTTATTCTGGAAACCTGCATCTGGAGGCCTATACTGGTGTCAAGCTGTAGGCCGTATTTTTTTTGAAAATTTTCAATGTCTCTAACTTCGATTGCGTAAGTTAAAAAAACAATATAATCTCGCTCAACGAAATAGTAAAACTAAATAAGGATATCTTGCAAGTAATCGTGTATTGTAAAATATAAAATTTATTGAAGACAAAGAGTATGTGTTGCTCTCGGTACTAACATCGTCGACTGATTTTAAATGTGAAAAAGGATCTCTTTTATTCGGAGATCTGAGCACGAGGGTTTCCTTTGTGAAAGGGGGTATGCAAATAACAATAAAATTTTCAATTTGACGCGCTCGGTATGCGAGTAAATAATGGAAAAGGCGCGCAAATAGAAACCGCTGGAAAGTTCAATGGATTTTTCTTTGAACAAAAACTTCTATCAGACAGATGTGTTCTGCAGACGGTATTTTAAATGACAAAAAATCAATAAACTTCAAAGCTTAATTGACCAATTAGTAAAGAAAAATTAAAAAAAATTCCGGAAAAATGTCTAAAATAGGTTTTTAAACTTTAATGAGTAACGCTTATTAATCTCAAAAACGGTCGTTTGCAACTTATCCTCGGATTTAACTGTATTTAATGACGTCATGATTATGGTAAAGCAAATGAATGTCTATATTCAAATGCTCTACCGGTTGTGCAGAGCACTTGAAAAAAACCCATTTGCTCTACCCCCAACAGTTTTCGCGTTGGGGTAGAGCAAATCGACTACACTAAGCAGTTACAGACGCCAGCGCCGTAGGCGCGCCTATTGGCTCATGCTTTTTTATAGGCTCCTCCTATTGGCTAGCGTCTTTACTCACCGCGCTGCTTGTAATCGTTATTATGTATTGCTCTCTTCGTGATACAGTAGATTAGATTTTTCTTCTGATATAAATTATTAGTAATTTATTCATATGTACTATTATACAGAATGTGATCTTGCCGCAATGATGGAATTTGGGCAGAAAGAGTCCTAGTAATCCCACGAACCATCAGGCGCGGTCGGGTCCTTTTTCCAGACGACATGTGTGCAAAGCATGAAGAGTTTTTGAAGAATCATATCTTTTCGTTCATCGGACAGATCGGAGTTTTCTCTGAGCATATTTCGTTAGGCTTCAATATGGATTATACCCTTCGGGGTGTCCATGTGGTAACTTGCCAAGACGGAATTATTTTGCCACATAACTGCGCAGGGGGTGCAAATTAAGCGTTAAATCCTGAACCAAAATCCCAGGACGTTTGTCCGGGCCCGCTCAAAAAGACGCATTTTTGTGGGTGTTCGCCCTTACTAGATAAAATGACAGTAAAATTCAATAGCGACAAAATAATTTCGAATCCATAGAATACATCAAACTAAATTTTTATTTAAATTTAAAAAAACGATTAATTTTAGAAAACGGTCGAAAACAAGTTTTTGTAATGAGGATCCACCAGAGAAGAGAACACAAACGCCAGGACAAATGTCCTAGGATTTGGATGGGGGTACTGCTGGATATTTTTGGTTCGGGATTACTCGGTTAGGCTACGCGTAATCCGTTTTTAAGTTAACTGGAAATTTCTCTATGTTTTAACTTACAAATTATTGAGCACTCGTCCTACCATTGGCATCGTTGTCTGAATAAATTCGATCTTAGGAGCTTCATAAGCATCTTTAGTCGTTCCTATGGTATATATATATATTTACGATTAGATTACGATTTTACTATAAATCAAACTACTTTTTCAGACCAAGTACGTGTTCAAGTTAACTCTCAGGGGGAAGTGCGTATAAATAGACACGCAACGTGTTTTTTCGTCGATTTAAGGTATATGGAGGCCCCGTAGAGCAAAACGGGTATTGGTGACCCCCCCTCAACTTTTCGAGAAAATTCGATTGACGGTGTTATTTTTTGCGTAGGTTGGAGATTTCAAACAGCTCTCTAGGGGGCTCTGATGGCCCAAATCAATTTCTGACTAATCAGATCGACCTAGTTTGAGGAGCTCTACAACTTGGCTTTACCAGTTTTTTTGATGTATTACGAATTAATGTGAATTTTTTAAGTGCGTGTTTATTTACACGCATTTTCCCCCTGCGGGTTCCCAAAAACTCCTTCCCCCTAAGAGTTAACAGTGTCAAGCAACGTTACCAAAAAGTCGTACCATTATTTATTTTTTTCGCGTTTGAAAATCACTGCGATAATACAACTGTTATATTTGTTTTTTTATAAATTAACGCATTTATTGGTATTTAGTAATCATGTTTAATGTTTTAACTATTACATTTTAACATATGAAAGAGAAATTAATCAAACGGGTTACATATGTTATTTAATTATAAACCTGTTTTCAAGATTGTCGCGGTTTCATGTCCGGTTGTAGCTGTAAAGATAAACGCTGCCAAAAACATGTTTCCGGTGATCAGCATATTTAAAATGTACAAAACTAAAAATATGTTTTAGAAGAAAATCTCAATTAAAAAATGAATTTATGTTGTTTTTTTCTGCTTCTTGAATACTGAAAGCAAAAATCAATGCCGCGACTTGTCGCTAATAATCCAAAGACATAAACATCTATAGAATTGAATGGCGTTAACCACATGCATGTATTATTTTTCATAATTGTATCGACATTATAAATTCATAATGTTTCTCGGTAATATTTTGTGTTTCTGACACCAAAAGACTTATTTAACCTAATTTTAAAAACGAAAATAGAACATACAGACTCTTACAGTAATATAGAGGGCCTTATTAATAATAAGTTATTATGATAATCGCCCTGTAGCCCCTTAATGGTAGATATGGTAGAAATGGGCTAATCAAAAAATTTTCAAAAAAAAACTGGTTGGGTCATTTTGATGTACCGCCTGCTGTTGTGTCATTGGTATGTACTAGGGTGCCCAAGGAGAAATCCATCATTTTTAAAACGTGCCCGAATGCATTTTTTTTGACCTACCATCGGATAGCCCTTGATCCACTGATGAAAAACTTCATATAGACGACCCCCGATTTTTAACTCCTAGGCATTTTTCGAAAAAATTTTTTTCAAAAATTTTTTTCCCTAAAGGAACAAAATGCACTTTTCGGATTTTTAATATTGTTTTTGGTTCTCTCAAAGTCGCCGACCGTGGGCACCCTAGTATGTACCACCTACACGGAAACTAACCCCGAAAAAATTCGTTCTTTTGCATAGGTTGGACATTTCAAAAAGCTCGCAACCTACGCAAAAGAACGACTTTTTTCGGGGTTAGTTTCCGTGTAGGTGGTACATCCTAATGACGCAACAGCAGGCGGTACATTATGTACTGACCAATCAGATGCTTTCAAATCAATTTGAAGCAAGTTAGATTGCATACAGTCCCCCAGATCCACAACCGCCGATGATCCGACAATTCTCGCGTTTTTGAGGACTTGAAAGCGGCCGTTGTGGGATGTCGGATTGTATGAGATTTGCTCGCTTATGATTGGTTGACGACAAAAAAATTAGACGTTTAAATTTAGTTTCATTCATATTAATCTTGTTTTTGTTATTTACACATTTCAGTTCCCTACCTTAACTCCACCAATAAACGAAATCAAAAAGCACAAAGGTTTAATATTATAAAAAAATTATATGATTATTTTCAGATGAAGAAAATAATGCACTCTTGAGAGTCCCAATGTAGATTGAAAACAAACTGATGACCATGATGAGCCATAAATTGTGTTAACTAATTCAATTTTGAAGTCACGAGTAATGGACGGTAGATAAAATTCCAGTGGAACAAACGGATGGAAACTCACTGAACCAGACCCATTCAAGCTATCGAAACTAAAAATCGAACATCATGCTTAATGTTTACGGTACACCCCCTCATTAACTCTTAGGGGGAAGGAGTTTTTGGGAACCCGTAGGGGGAAAATGCGTGTAAATAAACACGCACTTAAAAAATTCACATTAATTCGCAATAACTCAAAAAACTGGTAAAACCAAGTTGTAGAGCTCGTCAAACTACGTCGATCTGACTATTCAGAAATNCATATCTCAATATACTCACTTTTTTAAAATGCTTAAAAAACACCTTTAGTTAAAAATTTTTGATTTATATAAATGTATAATAATCAAGAAGACATATTAAAGTTTAATAATTCGTTGGAATTTTTGAAATCGGTCTAGTAGTTTTGCTGTAATGATGAAACGCGTTTTGGCGCATGACGGCGCATGACGGTGGTGTATGACGCTGGAGCATGACAGTTAACTCGTCCATGTCGCGCCGCGGCGTCATTTAACTGATGGTCGCATTTTGTATATTCAACGCGCATCGTTACGTTTTTCAAATACGGTTATATTTTAATTTTTTCCTTTCGCTTTTTTATTGGGGTTTGATTAATAACGGAGCAGGGGTGTAAAAAAATATACCTGATACACTGCAGTGCACTACATTTTACAACAGTTACAGGGGAGTCGCTTAAGAAGGGCCCCTTATATAAGGGTTGGTGGGGAAAAATAAGGGTCGATTTTTCCGACAAAAATATTATTGCGTCATATAAGGGTGAAGGGTACTTAAAAAAGCCAATAAAACCACGTTTATGAGTTCTTTCGCGACCACACCATTTGGTCGTGAATCGTTGTTCAAAATATGGTTTCGCGACCACATATTTTAAACAACGATTCGCTACCAAATGTTGTAGTCGCGAAAGTACTCATAAACGGCTACCCCACTCCCATATAAGGGTCGCTGATTTTCACATTGATTCCTACGGATATTTTTTACTATCTTTTTGTCCGCTTATCGAAATAATTAATTTCATTTGTTTTTAATCTCTAATAGAATCTTAAAATTAATAAAATAAAAAATAAAGCGCAAAAAACATACTTTTCCATACATTATCAACACTAAAATGTGCTTATTCTGGGTTCGCCAAATAAGGGTCTGGTCGCCATATAAGGGTCGGGTCGCCATACAAGGATTGGTTTTTCAAAACACGAAATCGACCATTATTTGGTGACCCCCTGTATATTAAAAAGTAGGGTATCTGAAAACCTTTTGGAGCAAAACGTAACGCAGCTTTCGCCCACGCTATTCATTTTATCTTAACAATTTACCACCTTCTAGCCAGTTATATGAACAGTTGTTGAATCAACTCGTTATACAGAGGGTGCGTAGTTAACTATCCACCAAAATTATAACAATAGTAGCGCTTCAAATTGCGCAATAGTGAACAATTAAGGGTGGTAGGGTGAATACATATAGACTATATGATATAGTCCTCTTCAAATAATCTTTAAAGGTTTCGTGAAAATTAATTACCGAATTCTAGAAATTTTGAGCATTTTAAAATTTCTAAATTATCGCTAAAATGGGAAATCACTCCCACTGTTGCTATTTACTAAAAGATTTACATGGCATTTTTAAATGTATAAAATGTGTGCCCAGACTACAATAAGGTGTTTTTGACACTTTTTTTCTGTAAACAAACCGACCCTACCACCCTTAACTGCTGGACGTGTGTAACAAGTGAACAAATGTTCAGTTAAAAGGTACATAATCACTTAGATAAATAAAAGTGGTCAGACCACTTGAAATAACATAAAGTTGCGTACATTTTGCGTAAATTTAGGTAAATTTAGGTAAATTTTGGTAAATTTTGGTAAGTTTAATTGACTAATTATTTGTTTAAACAATGTATTTTTCATGTAGTACAGAGCATTAACTGAATAAAAATTAAACGCTCTAGTTAACATAAAAATGTTACTATTAGCATACCCCATGTACTATAATCCCATGTAATTGCGCAATTTTTAAATATTAATTCATGTAGTAGTTAACTCCTCTTAGCCGACGTTGCGCAATAGTTCAATTTTTGAACAATAATCCCCATTCAAATAACAGACACTATCTAAAAACAATTTTATTCCTTATTAGGATGTCTATTATTTGGGTGGGAGATTACTATAGCTACACCACCAACCTAAATAAGTTAACACTTGAGGAAATTCCGGTAACTTCACAAAGTTCAAATAAGCTAACAGTGTCCCCGCGTCAAGTTTTCCGCCAACTTAAGCAAGTTACCAAAATTCAACCAATTTGACATAATTGAATTTACTTCTAATCTATTCCGCCCACACATTACCTAATTATGTTAACAAAATTCATTTTCTCGCCTTTTTTTCACTGTTGTTTTGTTGATTTCCGAAGGTGGTGTATTTTTCAAATATGCAACAAAAAATACCCAAATAATTAACCGCTGTCCTCCAGCACGTCATATATCCCAAATATTTGAAGATTACTCTTGGTTTTGATTTTTGCAGCGACACTGATGCTCTTAGGGTTTAAACCTACGCACTACCCATTTCAAATAACAATTTGCACTCGAAACAACAATTTTAGAAAAAAAGTGTAACCTCAAATGGTTACATGGTAATACCACGGTGGTATATAAACAAAGTGATTTAAGAAATTATTTCAGTCTTTAAACTTTTAACCGAACCAACTTTTTTGGTCAAAAATATTATAGGTCAAACAAAATATAGACAGAATACACAATAAAAACGTACTTTAAAAGAAGGGAACATATGCCGACCACATTGTAGTCATTCTTTATGAAAATAAAGTATCACCGCTAAAGGCATTTTTTTCAACCNTTTTTCTTCTCTTACGATTCATTTTGGAAAATATGACTCATTGCTTTTTTTTCTTTCCTTAAACTTGCTCAAATTAAAAAATAAAAAACACCATCATTCTTATTTTTTTATTTTACGCCCGAAACTATTTAAATTTTTTTTCTATGCCCACTAATAAAAAAGTTACGTTTTCCCGTTTAGCTATCTTTGGTTTAATAAATTTGGGTGGTTTAGAGTGGCGTTTTGAGCACTTTTTCAATTTTTCTGCCCTCAGGCATTTTCTTCTTGTTTCTGAGCGTCCTAGGCAGTTTGGGTTGGGCCGTCTAGTACGCGGCTCGCTTGGTTCCGCGTTTTTTTGTGGAGACTATTCCACAAAATAAAAAAGGTACAAAAGGGCATTTTACCTTGTCACCAGCTACTCTTCCGCAGTTTATCAATTTGGGGATACGTATCTCTGCTCATTTTAATAAAAAAAAAATATTAAAATTATTAAAATGTTCAAAAAGTGATAAAAATGATAAAAAAAATGCCAATTGAAAAAAAATGGGAGAAAAAAATATAAATTTGAATAAAAATACACAAAAGAAACAAAATATCTAGAATCCACTTATTATTAGATACATTTTTAGCTTTATAAAAGGAGATAGACAGTTTTACATACCTATTTTTAATATAATTTTTACTTCCCAGAACAAAAAGTACTACACTGTAGACGCGAGACTGAAATTTTGTTATTTTTTTCGAGAGATACAGCACAAGTACTACATTAATTCTGGATTCCCTTATCGCTATAGGTCTTCCACACTGTACATTAACTGTACGAATGGCAGCACGGTTTAAAAAAAACGGTATCTGTCAACTCAGAAGAGTCACAAGTGGCATATAATCCCTAGGGGTCATTTAGAAAAAATATCAACCTTTAGTCCAAATTTGGACTGGTTGACTTCTGGGAGTTCAAAAGACNTGTTAAGTTACGTGATTTTTGTTAAGTTACGTCAATTTTGTTAAGTTACGTGGGTAGGGCGTAGGCGGAAAAGTTGCCGCGAAAAAACTGTTAAGTTACGTGATTTTTGTTAAGTTACGTGATTCTTGTTAAGTTAAGGGGCGTTAAGTTACGTAGACAGGCGGTGTACTTTAAAAGAAGGGAAGATATGCCGACCACATTGTGGTCATTCTTTATGAAAATAAAGTATCACCGCTAAAGGCATTTTTTTCAACCCACATATCGTAATTATACAGTTTACTATTCTTAAAAATCTTAATCGAAACTTAGAGACCCGATCGACCAATAAAATACGAACTTTTAACGTTTATCTCAAGGTATGTTTTAAACGCTATTTTCCTTCCAAAAGTAACCTAAATGTGTTTGAGAACACTTTTTTTTGTGAAAATTTAATCTTTTGACGTTTTTTTTTTGCACCCATCTATGTGTACTTAATCGTTATACAGTCCCTTATTTCAATACAGACGTTTTTGATTGTGCAAAATAGTGTCCGTATTGAGGTGAATAACGTGTCCATTTTTCGACTGTTTTGAGATAATTTTTTACAAAAATCGTCTGTATTGGGTGCGTCCGTATTGAGAGTACGGAATGTATATATACACCGGGTGCGCAGTTATCGGGCGGGTTTCGCTTCAAAAAAACCTTGATCGGGCGCCCGATAACTGCGTAGGGCGTAGGCGGAATAGGGAAAAAAGATGCACAAAAAGCCGCCCGATAACTGCACGAGCGGGCAAAACCGCCCGATAACTGGACGCCCGATAACTGCGCACCCGGTGTATTTGAAATTATTATTAATTTTTTATTATCTATTTTTTGCATCCGTTATGGAATTACTCTATGTTGATTTTCCTTGTCATTTGATAACATGTAATCTTAGTAAAAATGTCTCAAAAGTGCTAATTCGGACAAATGTTAAAATTGGGGGCTTTAAATGATTAGATACAGTGTTTGGGGTTAAAAATGGGTAACAATTTACCAATTTTAGACTTGCATGGCGCATTGTTGGAGTCTGCCCAGGGCGGCAAGATCAAAGTAAATTGTGACTCGGATTATTTTGTGTCTTTTTTTTACTCAAAAAAAATCATAAGTTTCCATAATCTCCCCTGTCGTAATAGCATTAATTTTTTGAGACCTTAAATTCTACCCCACTGCGTCCCAAATAGACTTTACAAAAGTTTTTTCGATTTTAGTTTTAAGTTTTTTTTTGGCTCGCCCCTCAAAAAAATATAAGAAAAAAAAATATTTTTTATTGCAAGTAATTGTAACTATTACAACCTGAAAACGCTTTGTTTATACGGTCGTTAACCTGACCACAGGATATTTTCTGTTAACAAATTTACGTTTCATACTATTTACGCCCCCGATCAAATACACGGGTCAAAGTTGTGTTCGAATGTGGCGGAGTTAAGAGTCAGAAGGAGTTAAATATGGAGACGGACAATTGTTTGAGCAATTTAACCCTCGAAAATGCCACATGTACTGTTTATAGAGAATTTCCCGTCGATTGTTGGCCATGTCGGTTAAAAAATTTTACATTTTAAAATAGACGCCGTTTAAAAAATATTTTAGAAGGTAAAAAATAAGATCTGTTAAAAAATTATACGTTTTTTAAGAAAATTCAAGATCTTTTTAAGAACAATTTAGACGCTTTAAAAATAGACGTTAAATTTAGACGTTGAAAAAAGCTGCAAATCAATTTAAAAGTTTAAAACATTATTTTAGATTTTTTCTTAATAAATTTAAAAATATTATATTATATATTAAAAAAAACTTTTCAATTTTTATAAAATTTTAAGGTTAAGTTTATTCCGAATTTTTAATTTTAATTAATAATTAATCTATTATTTTCAACTCATTGCGTAACAAAAAAATTTATTTTTGCGTCCAGAACTTTTTAACCGAAGAATTTACCGTCTTTTATACGGAAAACCGAGAAATACAAATTGAAAATTAAAATTGAGTCAACTTGCAAATTGCCAAACATTATGTTTTATTGGTTTGGGTTTGACCTTTTTGTTTCAAACAATACATTATCACCGTCACAAAAATGCAGCGTCTTGGGTCAAAGTTAAAGAATAAAATAGTAACGGACGATTACGTCATGTGTTACAAAAAGTGATTGATTTGTTTTTGAACTTTTACGGGAAAAAAATAAAGCTATGAGAACAAAAAATATGCCCTGATCACCAATTTTCGAAAAAAAGTAATTTGGCCATTCGACGTAAAATTTAAAAGTGGATTGTAGTCGGCTAATCCAGTTTTGCCTCAAGTTCACCCTGTCACGTGATAAATTTGATTCAAATGATTTGATTCAAATGGGCCTTCAAATTGGTCACTTGTTTTTCGTTCTCTAAAGGATAAAAACATAACGGCACAGCCTGTGCCGCACAGGGAATGTATATGTTAGCCAGAGACAACACTTGGAATTTTTTTGTTCAAATGTCTTGGTTAATGACTGGTTTATTTGAAACTTTTTAATCAGCTTGAAAACTTGATAGTGGAATACATTTTATTTTACCGCATATCTTAAAACTACGAAATTGACGAAAATGGTCTATAAGGAATTTACCCTATAAATGTGCCGTTATTCAGGAAAGACACAATATTGTATAATTTGGTAACCGACTGTAGTGTGAAATTAGTCAGCAGATTGCTGAATGCCAGCAGGATGGTGGATTTATTGACTACACCAAAGTTGGTTATGACCAATTTTTGATAAAAAAAAAACAGGATAAAACGGCAGTGATCGAAGAAACCTGAAAACGGAGAAAATTTACATTATGGAAAAAATAAAATTTTATATATATTAGGCAGTTTGATGCGTAGATTACGTTGATGCAATAACAAATGTAAAAAAAGGAGACACGTTTTGGCGCTACAGAGCATTTTAAAGGCCATTTTGGCCATTCATCGGAAGAATCTATAACTAGCAAGATAAACCGGAATTTTTAAAATAAAATCAGCCAAATATTAGAACTAGAAAATCAATATCTCTGAATTGAGAATTCGCCGAATCCAGAATTTACAAAAAAACTCCGATTTCTGGATTCTGTTAATTCCGAATTTCAGTTTAGCTAGGCCTACATTTTGACCATATTAATTATATAATTATAACCATAAAAAGGCGCCCTATGTTTCTTTATGTGTAATGAAAATGATTTATGGTGGATTTATTTGATGTATATTTTGTGGTTACTTTGGTGGTGTTTAGCTTTGGCCTTTACCGCTGATACCTTTTTCGTACCAGTCGTCCAATGGATTGCCGCCATTTTGGGCATGAATGAGACCCTTGCCGGTGTTACGATTGTTGCACTTGGAAATGCCGGACCCGATATTGCCGGCGGTTTTGCCGCTTTTGGCCAAATGAACGCCGAAACCAGCCGAATCGTATTTAATTCCCTACTCAGGTAACCCTCTCAGAACTCAGAAATAAAAACGTTTTTTATAATTATCATGAACAAAAATAACCCGATTATTTAACTCCTGAAGGACATAAACCGTTATGTTAACAAAACGGAATTTTTAAATCAATAATAAGTTAATTATTGGAAAATTTGGCTAACTAACGAAAATAGCTTTTTGTATATAGCCTCAGGAGTTAATCTTAGACGCTCTGAAGCGGATTTGGTGCCTTCTACCGTGTGTAGGAGCTATAACTGACGCGGTTATCCAAAAATACTGTCAGAAATACAACGTATGGTATAATATAATTTATATTGTGTTTTAGTGGTGGATTTTTTGTGATTTCTCTGCTTCCAGCTGTAATATGCCTGTGGACACCCTTAATTCCGGCGCGGCGTCCATTTTTGCGCGATAATTTATTTTATGTTTTATCTTGTTCCTTATTTTTTGCCATGTCGTACGTGGATGGGTATATCCAGTGGTACGAATCGCTAATTTTGTTGCTTTTATATTGTGTTTATGTTGCCATTTGTGTTTTTGGAAACTGGTACTATCGAAAGCATAACCCGGAAAAATATATTCGCGGCCCAAATGGGCTTTTTCTGCGCCAAAAGAGCTACTTTCTAAAAGACGTCCTCGAAGGGGATAAGACAATGGGCGATAACAACAATGCATTTCAATCCACAGAAGATATACAACCAAGGTATGTACTGTATGAGCACAGTTTGAATTTCTAAAATTTCCAAGAAAAAATTTTATATTAGAAAAAAACTAATATTACATACCCAAAAAACTTGTTCTCGTCCGAAAAACGTTTTCCTGCATTTTCCCCGAAAAACGTTTTTTGCAGTTTTTCGGAAAATAACTTTTTTCTTGTATTTTATCCGAAAGACGTATCCTCCAAAAAGATTTCTTGGAATGTTTTGTTACAATAAGTGATTGATTTGCTTTTGAACTCTTATGGAAAAAAAAAATAGCTTGAGCTCTTAAGAGAAATAAAAATTAGCCATAACAACGAAATTTTTTCGAAAAAAAATAATTTGGCCATTCGACATTAAATGAAAAAGTGGATTGTAGTTTTCTAATCTGGTTTTGGCTCAAGTTCAACCAGTCACGTGATAAATGAGATAAAGGCCTCTAAAAGGGCCTTTTGAGCCAAAAACAGATTAGCCAACTACAATCCACTTTTCAAATTTAAGTCGAATCTCCAAATTAAAAAAAATTGTGATTTAAGTACACTGGATGTGCCCGGATTCGAGACTCCGCGCCGTTCAAAAGAAGTTATCGAAACGTCATTTCATTCGGTCGAGACAATTAACAAATCGGTAAGATCGACAAAATCGACAAAAGTGAAGATCGACCTGTCAACCCTTACACGCCGCGGCACGCTTAATAGCCGATTGTCGATTCCCTCGTTATCTAAACACCGAATGCGATCGCTGACCAACGCTTCAATGTAACGTTAACATTTATTAGCTAATTTTGTTAACACCAGTATTTTAACAATTTACCTCTGCTCGTGCTAGTGCAATATATTATATATGAGACACAAAGTGATACAATACATCGCATGGGCTCTTAGATGAGTTTATATGGGCCTATAAGGGCTCTTAATCCAAAAGAGTAATAACTGTTATGTATAGGGTATAATGCCATATCGTAACGATTTTGACCATACTGTAACGATTTTACTCATATTGGTACGATTTTACCCATATAGTAATAAATTTACCCATATCGTAACGAGTTTACACATATCGTTACGGTTTGTTTGTATAGATCAACGAAACAGGCCTAAAAATGCCTCTAATTGGTCAAAATAACCTAGATTCAACGGTTGTTTGCATCTGATAGTAAATGCCCACATAGTAACGGTTTTACGACTACCGTAACAGTTTTTAGCGTAATGATCAGAATAAGGGCCAAAAGACAATTATCAAGACAAAATAGCCCATATCGTAACAGTATTAGGCAAATTAACGTGTTACCATATGGCCCATATGGCCCATATGATATGGGTTACACGACTGTAATTAATTTCAGTTAGATAATAACTGGAATTTTTTTTTTATGTTCCATCAAAATGACATGGCATGAATTTTGCTCTACAAACTAAACTTTAAGAAAAAAGTTTTAT
>SCLG01002700.1:94464-108739 GCA_004367875.1 Oikopleura albicans
GGTGCCTAACGAGATCGTAATTCCCGAAAGATGGTAAAAAGTGTACATGCCATTATTAAAATCATAGAATGTGTGCCCTGGCCACAATAAGGTTTTATAATCAACACTTTTTTGTGAACAAACCGACCCTACCACCATTACATGATTTTAACTCTAGAGGTAGATTTTTCCGAGATTCATGTTAGTCAGTTACTTGAAAGCTGGCGGTCGCAATTTTTATTTATTTATTTTTTTTTGACTCTAATTTGATTAATTTTTCGTTGTAGCAGCTCTTAAAAGATGCAACATCAAGAAATTACTTTATAAAATAATCGGCGTCCAAGTTCAATTTTACTCTCCGATTCATTCAAGCGTTGAAAAAATGTTTTGCACGCACAATTAGTTTTTATTCAGCTTGACAATTGAAGTACTTACTCTAAGTTATAATAACTTAGTTATTGCTTGGAAGTTTTTTACTTGATAACTTTAACTCCTAGGGGGAAGTGCGTGTATATAGACACACAACTTGTTTTTTCGTCGATTAAAGGCATATGGAGGCCCCCTAGAGCAAAACGGGTATTGCTGACTCCCCTCACCTTTTCGAAAAAATTACGTTGGCGGTATTTTTTTTGCGTAGGTTGGAGATTCCAAACAGCTCTCTAGGGGGCCCTGGTGGCCCAAATCAATTTCGGAATTGTCAGACCGACGTAGTTTGACAAGCGCTACAACTTGGCTTCACCAGTTTTTTTGAATTATTGCGAATTATATTGATTTTTTAAGTGCGTGTATATAAACACACATTTTCCCCCTACAAGTTCCCAAAACTCCTTCCCCTGAGAGTTAATTATATTATGAACCAACACATTAGTTTGATATTTTTTTGTTCAAATTAGAGTTCGGTTTATGTTTATACGCAAGCTCTCCTTAACCCCCAACCAAAAATAGTTAGCGGTACCCCAACTAAAAACAGGGACGTTTGTCCTTGTTTTGTATTTTCACTTCTGAGAGTCTTCTCTGATCGTTCATAATTTGCACGATAACCAAATCGATGATCCTTAATCAAATGAGCACACTTTCGAAGGGTCTCCGACCACCCTTGGGCACTTTTTGGCCGATTTGACCACAAAAAGACAAATTTAATTTAGCTAATTTACCGGTTAGTTGCCGGTTAACCGGAATACCTAAATGGTTAACTTTTTTTCATTTTATCATAAGTTTACTACTTACCACATTTAGAAAAAAACGTGTTTGAAAAAAAAAGAGTTTTTATCGCATTTATTGCAAAAAAACCTGTTTTGGCCGTTTACCAAGTTCAATAAATGATTAATTTCTCGTGATTAAAAAAATTATGATTTATTTTTTTTTTGTGTTCTACGGATTCATAATTGCTTTTTCTATGTTGGATTTCACTGTCAATTAATTTAATAAAAGCGAACAACAACAAAAATACGTCTATTTCTGGTGTAGGGACAAACGTCCCTGTTTTTTGGTTGGGGGTTAAACAAACGGATTTCCTAAGATTAACTTACTATAGTAAATACTTTGCATAATGTCAATTTGACTTTAAACTTGGAACTGAATGAGCAATATTTACCATACTAACTTCACGTTACGAAATACGGTTTATAGAGGAGGCGTACGAAAATTAACGGAAATATTTAAACACCTCCAAGCATAACATTTCTTGAATTATGCCATAAGTTTGGGCCCAATTGGGGGTATTGGCAGATTTGGTAAAAGTGGGAAAACCGAAAAAAAAAATAAAAAATTATTTGATTGTATTGGCAAGCTTCAATTAGAAGTTTCATTGTGTAATTCAATTAAATTAATTCAAAAAAAAAATCAGAAGTTTATTTGGGCCACCAGGGTTGAAGATTATTTTTGGTCCAAATCCAGAAAAATTCTAAACTATTTCTCGTTTAAAACAATCGATTCCTCTTGCGTTTATTAACGATTGAAGTCGGCTTTTTAAGTATTTATTAAGTTAACTCTCAGGGGGAAGGAGTTTTGGGGAACCCGTAGGGGTAAATGCGTGTAAATAAACACACACTTAAAAAATTCACAATAATTCGAAATAATTCAAAAAACACTGGTTAAGCCCAATTGTAGAGCTCGTCAAACTACGTCGATTTGACTATTCAGAAATTGATTTGGGCCACCAGGGCCCCCTAGAGAGCTGTTTGAAATCTCCAACCTACGCAAAAAAACACCGTCAATCGAATAAAGATAGTCATTAAAGTGGTATAATTTGTAGCTTGTTTTGCTAACGAGAATTTCATCACGTTTTTTTTACATTTTTAGAATTCATTAAAAGTACTATTACAGCGGTTGGGCCCACAACGCAACGTGTTGGGCGTTGCATTGTGGGCGCAACCGCTGTATAAGAATAAGCCAGTTGAGGACCGGTCATAGGAGAAATACAAATTGCAACATACAACTTTTTTTTTCCAATTTGAACTCAAAAAACTTTTCTCCAAAAGAAACCTTTTATGCATGAGTCTGCTTTGGCATCTTACTTTGTTTGAAAATATTATGTCAAAATTGCTCTGGAAAAGGGCGCCTGATCCGGATTTATTGGTACAAACATATTCTCTCCCACAACCTCATGGTGTTTGTTATCGGTGCACCACATTGCTGCAAGCACCGGATTGCGCCATATAAAACTAGGTAGCGACAAGTCAGTTCATTGTCAATGTCAAATCACCCGTCAAATTATAACAAATAAAAAAATGAAGATTTCCTCAGGGCTATTCGCTTTATTTGCTGGACAAGCTCAAGGTTAGTAATTAAACATATTACTGGTTAATAGCTGGTTAAATATATTACTGGTTAATAGCTATAGCCAAACCAGGACTGGTATCGCAAGATCAGGGTAGCTATAAATTTTTTTATCGCAGTGATTTTCAAATGCGAAAAAAAAATGTTACCACTTTTTGGTAACGTTGCTTGAAAGTGCGTCTGAAACCTATGTGGCCTGT
Organism: Oikopleura albicans; assembly: GCA_004367875.1. Classification (NCBI taxonomy): domain Eukaryota; kingdom Metazoa; phylum Chordata; class Appendicularia; order Copelata; family Oikopleuridae; genus Oikopleura; species Oikopleura albicans. The sequence goes on from SCLG01002700.1 coordinate 97,422, forward strand.
CAATGGGCTTTTTTAGCGCGTTTGGCCAATCACCGAAAGGCAAATCACCGGAAGGCGATTTCTTTCTTTTAATTGTTTTTATTACAGTCCTCCCCCTCTTAAGTGCCGCACTTAAGGAGAAATATGCAATTCCGCTAAACAAATTTTCGCCTTTTAAAATCAGGACGATATCATAAGTTTTGTTCTCATGGTAAAATTTTAAATTTCTGAGAAACGGTTAACTCTCAGGGGGAAGTGCGTGTAAATAGACACGCAACTTGCTTTTTTCCTCGATTTAAGGCATATGGAGGCCCCGTATGGCACAACGGGTATTGCTGACATCCCTCAACTTTTCGAAAAAATTCGATTGGCGGTGTTATTTTTTTGCGTAGGTTGAAGATTTCAAACAGGTGTCTAAGGGGCCCTGGTGGCCCAAATCAATTTCTGAATAATCAGATCGACTTAGTTTGACGAGCTCTACAACTTGGCTTTACCAGTTTTTTTTGAATTATTGTGATTTTTTAAGTGCGTGTTCATTTACACACATTTTCGCCCTACGGGTTCCCAAAAACTCCTTCTCCCTGAGAGTTAACCGCGCGTTTTTTTTATCTCTATACAGTATAGAGATAAAAAAAAACGCGCGGTTATAGACTATACTCATAAACCAAATTTATATTGTAGCGGAATGTACTCAGGGAAGGATGACACTGGGCAAGAATTATGATCATGACTTTGTAAGTCACCCGACGGTAGGAAGAGAATGGCGTCTGTCGTTTGAATTTAGCGTGGATAATCTTAGTAAAACTGCACAAAGCATGTTGATGGTAACCCAACAGGCAGGGTCAGTAAACTGAAATTATATACATAGGGTACGCCGTTAACCGTCTACAATTTTTTTTAAGTAGACGGTTAATGGCATATTTTTTTTAAATAGATGGTTAACGGCATAATTTCCACCCAAAAAATTCGACAAAACTTATAAAATTTTTGATTAACGTCTAAAAAATTATTAATTTAATTAAAAAGAGAATTGAATTTTCCCTTAAATTTGTCGAACGGCCCCTTCAGGTGTTCGAATATAGAAATAACGTTATAACTAGGGTGTCGGCGATAAAAAATTGGGGGTATTCAAATCACTTTAAAAGCTTGCGCACCGGATTCAGTAATATCCAACTTAAACTCTTAGGCGTCAAAATGGGCAAAAACGAGTTTTTTTCTAGAATAAATCAATTTTCTAGAAATTTATGGGTTGATTTTAGCTCAAACCGTGGATACCCTAGTTATAACGCGTTAGAATTATTCCCAAAAAATCTGTGAGCCACCAGAAATATTATATGGGTATTTTCTTTTTATGAGCGAAATATTACACAATTTCATGTAAACGGAATTACAAGCAGCGCGGTGAGTTGTTTGCGTGGCTAAAGGACGCTAGCCAATAGGAGGCGCCTATAAATAAGTATGAGCCAATAGACGCGCTTGTAATTCCTACGGCGCTGGCGTCTGTAACTGCTTAGTATTCACAGTGAAAATAAAACACCTACATGTCCTACGGCCTTAATTAATTTCGAGTGTACTGATTCTACAAACAGGAGCCGGGTGAGGACATAGATGGATGGCTTCCGGCTATTGCAGTGGGAAAAAACACGTACAATATGGATGTGTTCTTCATTCATTGGGGCAAATCACCGTGCGATAATCCTGGAGCAGATTGCGACATCTTTGAACTGCTAGTTGATCCTAAAGATCCTTCAGCTGATTTTCATCAATTGGTACTCGAAACACGTGTTAACTCCAATGGCGATACCCAACTAAGTGTAACATTCGGAGAGGACGAGCCATTTAAAGGTTATGCGATGATTTATGACAGTGTTTAAATTTTGTTTAACACAGTGTATATATTTGAGTGGCCGAATAAACCCGCAGGGGCCGAATACACCTCAAAGTGGCCGAATAAGCGTGAAATTGACAAGATTTTGTTGGCCAAAATTTATTCAAAATAATATAAAATATTTACACCAGGTGCGCCGTTATGTTTCAAAACCAAATCAAAAAAAAAAGTGTAACATAACGGAAAATTGTAACATAACGGCGCAGCGGTTCGGCGATTTCGCTGGAAAACGCCAATAAAATTAAAAATTGTAACATAACGGGACGAACGGGGAAAATATTGGGCAATACGTGTTTTTTTTTGTACAAATTGTAACATAACGGCGCAGCGGTTCGGCGATTTCGCTGGAAAACGCCAATAAAATTAAAAATTGTAACATAACGGGACGAACGGGGAAAATATTGGGCAATACGTGTTTTTTTTTGTACAAATTGTAACACAACAGGACGAACGGCGAAAATATTGCGCAATACGTGCTTTTTGTAACATAACGGAAAATAGTGATTACGTAACTCAAACGTATTGCAAAATACGCGTTTTGTTTTTGTACAAATTGTAACACTACGGAAAATTGTAACATAACGGCGTAGTGCGTAAGCAAAAACGCCAGAAATTTTCCTGCTAAAAATTGTAACATAACGGGACGAACGGGAAAAATTGTAATATAACGGGGTGAAACATAACGGCGCACCTGGTTAATTGACAGGAGATATGGCTTATGTGAGACGTGTACCGAACCCTGTTTTATCTGGCCGGATATTTTTAGAAACATTTTAAAGGTACCCCGTCCACACTGCGCCGTTGTTTGGCTGGAAATTTTCAGAAAACAAACAATACTTTTTAATTATTATTTTTTTTTTTTAATTTCAATTTATTATATTGTTATTTAAAATTTATTAGAATGATTTATTGACAATTTTTATCTGAAATAAATCACTTTAGAATTTTTGGCCAGTTTTTTTGCGGCTAGCCCACCAATGCACTGCGTATATATAAAAAGTCTTTCTTTACAGAAGCATTGTTAGGAAATTTTGGAAATTTTAGGAAGGAACAATTTAAACCCCACAATAGAACCTGGGCGTAACATCTGATATGAATAATGCTGTAGTCAAGGGATGGATACCCGACATGTTGGAGACAACAGGAAGTATATGTAATGTTCAATTTGGGTCCAAAGCTCTTCCCTTAGTTAAGGGAGGGGAGGGAACGCCGTGCCCATCCGACTGCTGGGATTGGAACCCAAATACAAACCTCTGTCAATTGGCCGCCAGCCCAAACCCATGTTTTGAGCTCACATGCGGCAGTGGGTCAATGTCGGTGACCTTTGACGGCAAATTATTCAATTATGATGGCAGTGATGCGGCCACCTTTGGCGACTTTAGTGGACAACAAGCAGTTCAGACAACCGCGGGATGGGAATTGACCTGTGACCTTGGCGCCTGTGGTCAAACAACAACTGTCGCGGGGTAAGTTGACCTTGGCAATATTTTAAAACAAATTCATAAAAAATTATAATACACGCCCTGCGCCCTCATCGCCAACATTTTGCCAAAAGTTTTAGAGTTACAGGGGGTCGCCAAATAAGGGTAGGTTTCATGTTTTGAAAAACCGACCCTTATATGGCGACCCGATCCTTATTTTTATTTATATTATTTGTTTAAAATACTAATTTAAAGTGGTTAAAAACAATTTAAATTAAAACAATTATATATTAACAAATTTATAAAATATCCGTAGAAATCAATGTTAAAATCAGCGACCCTTATTTGGCGCAATCCTATTTTTCTCGGAAAAAGCGACCCTTATTTGGCGCGACCGACCCTTATTTCTCGAAAACGACCCTTATTTGGCGCGAACGACCCTTATTTCTCCAAATCGACCCTTATTTGAGGGGCCCTTATTTGGCGACACCACATAGCCCTGCGCCGAAAAAATTTCAAAAGGTTGTACCCTATAACGGTGCAGGGGGTGTAGTTAATAATAATTAGAATTTATTGATAGACTTTCACTGTGATTATGAATGAGTAACCATGATTTACAATTATAAATAGTTATTGATAATAATCAATTAAAATTAAAAATTATTAAAAATAAGTAAATACCGCCCGAATAGGAGTAAGGACAAAAATTCTTAAAATTTCACTTTCAGTGACAACCTCGAATTTGGTTTGAAAATCGCTGCCGCCATGGGGACTCTAACAGTTGGGAACATGGCGGCTGAAGTTGACGTTATGATGGCCCCTGTCGCAAGTGATGTTACATTTACATGCCAGTACCCCACATCGGTCACTGTCGATTCCGGAGATTTCACTGTCAAAGGCGCCACCGCTACTGGTGAAACCAGCAAAGTCGGTGACCTTACAGACAGCTTTGACCTCGGTGTTTTCGTCGATGACGCCATGTCTGTGGCGGCTGACGGATCCAATCTCTTCATTGGTCAAGTTGCCCACGTAAAGTTGAGCTGGCAAGTTAGCACAGCATCAGCCGTCGATTTCCTCGTTGATGAGTGTAACGTTGTACAGGAAACAGTTTATAACTAATTGAATTACTTGACTTGAAAACTTCTAGATATTTTTTTATGATTTACATGGTTTTTAAGGGATGGGCTATAAAGTTTTATTTTCACCGGTCGTTAGAAAAAACTGTAAAAAATGCTCTCGAACTGAAAAGATCTGAAAAATTAGAAAAAAAATTCCCATAAATTGATAAGAAGTTTCCTAAAAATTTATGAAAAATGTCTAAAAAATTTATAAAAAAAAATTAAATTAACTTTTATGATACCATTATTCCATTAATTTTTTTTAATTATTAATTTGACTATTTTTTTTATAAATTTTTATTTTATTAACGGTTCATAAACTAATTACACTGATACCTATATAATGTTTCTCCAGTTTTTTTTTCATAAATTTCATCTTATTTGAAATTTGAGATCCGATGTATTTTCGGATGGAGAATCCGATTTTTCGGCAGTTTTGTGGGTAAACCGGTTTAACCGGTATTTATCGGTAATACACAATTCAGTAATCGAAAAAAACGGTTTTAACATGTTCTAGGAGTACTTTGACCTGAAAAAGACAAAAATGATGTCCATTTTTGAATTTGACCGATTTTTGACCAATAATTGTTGGTTTTGAGAAAAATAATGGTAATAATTTGCTGCAATTTGCTTCATAATGGAGAAGTGCAACTTTTGGAAAAAAAATTTGTCCTCCTCCACTTTTAAAATTATTTGTTAAATTGTATTTGAAATGTTTGTTTTAATTTTGTTCGAAGTTTTATTTTCCATCGGGAATCATCACAACTCGTTTACCAGTTATAAACTAAATAAAAAGGATAATTATGACGTCGGCGGAGTCGAACAAACCGGTAAATCGGTGGCCATTATTAAAAAGAACTGTCAATCATCGGCCCTTGGGGTTATACCAGTCAGCGCTGATAAAAGAAACAGCGACGAGTACTCCTTTAAGTTTACATCATTTACCGTTGGCGGCACAACGACAATCGAGTTAAATGCCAAATTAACCTGCAACGTTAAAATGTGCCTGAAGACCGATACCACCTGTGGTCCCGTGTCCGCAACCGATGGCTAAGGTGTCTAAAATAGATAAAAAACTAAAGTCAAAACTAGAGTCAAAACTAAAGTCTTTGCTTGACAAAAAGATGTAAATCGTGATGACGCTTACGTTGATGACTCATACGGTGTGTCAACGCTCAAAATTTACCGCTTTTTATTCTAGAAATTAAATTGCATCGGGGGACTCGTATTTATTTCTAGAATAAAAAGCGTTAAATTTTGAGCTTTGACACACCGTAAAGCATACTTTCAGAATAATTATTTCAAAAGTGTCAAAATAAGATTTCAAAAAGTGTAAAATTTCAGTCATGGGCCGTTTCAACTCATGATCTAAAAAGTGGTAACATACGGTAACTGAATGTTGTTAAAATTAGTGGTTAAATGCTATGAGATAGAAAGTGTTAAGATCAATTTTTGTCAAAAAAGACGTAAAACAAATTGGGTGTAATATGTACACAACGAATTCAGACACAGTTTAGTCACCTTAAAAAAAAGTGATTGCGAAAGTGTTCCGGGCTACATGTACGTCGCTGGTCACGTCGCTGGTCATTAAGAAAAAAAGTCGAAACTTGACAACTTGACTGTACACTTCAAAACTTTAACTCTGATATTTCACACTGTGTTACAATTTCCTGATATGGAATAAAACTAAATCTTAATTCAAGAATAACTCCGAAGATGTTTATTGATTAACGCTCAATAATTTATTGGCCTTCCAAATTATCTTAAAACGCAATAAATTGAGCTAGAGTCTAGAGGAAAATAGGGATTACATTACTCGAAAGTATGGCGCAAAGTATTTTTTCTTAATCAAGACTAAGAAAGCATTTTTGTCCGCCATGTTTTTCGATATGACATATATCGCAGTGATTTTCAAACGCGAAAAAAATAAATAATGTTACCACTTTTTGGTAACGTTACTTAACAGTGCGTCTAAGGCCTATGTAGCCTATCATTGGTATTTTTTGAGCGCGCTCGGTCAATCACCGAAAGGCAAATCACAGAAAGGCAATTTTCTTCTTTTAAAATATTTTTTGTATTACAGTCCTCCCCCTCTTAAGTGCCGGACTTAAGGAGAAATATGCATTTCCGCTAAACAACTTTTTTTTCGCGTTTTAAAATCAGGACGATATTCGCCAATTGGAGGAATCTTGGCAATGAACTTACTTGCCGCTGCCTAGTTTTATATGGTGCAATGCGGTGCTTGTAGCAATTTGGTGCACCGATAACAAACACCATGAGGGTCTGGGGGAGAATATGTTTGTACCAAAAATCCGGATCAGGCGCCCTTTTCCATAGCAACTTTGACATAAGATTTTCAAACAAAGTAAGATGCCAAAGCTGACTCATGCATAAAAGGTTTCTTTGTAGAAAAGTTTTTTTGAGTTCAAGTTGGAAACAAATTGTATTTCAGTTAACTACACAAAAATGGGCAAGATGCAAGTGCTAATGGCAAGATAAACGCACATGGCGTAGGCGGGTTACCTGGAAATCATGGAATTTTAAAGATTTGTCATGATAAATGCACGATATGGCTAACTTAAGCAGAACGTTTAACCCGAACAGTTTATGTACACTTATTTTATTTAATTGAGTGACAGTTAACTTTTTGATATAAAAGACCGAATTTCGTTGAAATGGAGTTCATCGCGGCAACCGTGAGACATTGAAAGCGATTGGAGTGTAGTATGGTTGTGCCCAGGTCGGCGAACCACAAGAGCATGAACAAAGTGGGTGTTAGCTTTAAAGTGATATTTTGATCTGACTATTAAGAAATTGATTTGGGCCACCAGGACCCCCTAGAGAGTTGTTTGAAATATACAACCTACGCAAAAAATACCGCCAGTGGAATTTTCTCGAAAAGTTGAGGGGGTCAGCAATACCAATTCTGCCCCACGGGGCGTACTTATGCCTTAAATCGACGAAAAACAAAGTCGTGTGCATATATGCACACACTTCCCCCTGCGAGTTAAAAATGTCTGTAGCGGACTCCTGAATTTTTTGAAGGTGCGATCGTTTTTAAAATAGGCTAAGAGTTCCTCGCGCCCGGTTGTATCACTAGCCTTTGTCATCGTACATTTCCGTTACTCGAATTTTCATCGCGTAAATAATCGTTTTAACAAGGCCGCCTCTCATATAACTCTCACTTGTGTAATCTCGAAATGCAATCAAAATGGCTCCCACAACTAGATTAAAATCATTTTCGGAGAAAAAAAACAAAGAAATATTTTTCGAAGAAAATATTTAGAAATTTGCTATCGAGTCGGGTCTATTTTTGGGGTTAGTATTCCGATTCTGAAGTCTATTTCCGTACGGCGGCAGTCTAACCCTGAAATTCGCCCAAACTACCGAAAAAACTACCGGTTAACTGAAATTATCGGTTTTCACTAGTTCTAGGGGTAATTGACGCCAAGGATTCCGAATCTTAAGCTTATATTTTAGAATGACCGACAATTGTCCGATAATTTTGGTTTTTGGGCTTAAAACGATCAAAATTACCTGGTTTGACCGGTTCAAGTGTAATTTGGGGTCAAAGATTCGAATTCTTGTATTAGATAAAATATTAGATTTCGCGAGAAAACGTTGTCGGGGAGAAACTTTTCTAGGATATATTTTTTCTCCGACAAACATTTTCCCCAAAAGATCAATGTGCCACATATAATAATTGTTGTGAATATTTCATTTGTCTATTTTCCCTAGTTTACCCTAAACGAGTATTTACCGTCGCCTTTGAGAGTGAGTTCTAAACGATCATACAAATCGAGTTCTACTCGTTGTAATTGTTCAATCGCTTCTTTTGTCGGCGTTTTCATACTGGACGATAACTGGTTTATTTGCGCGGTCGTAATTGGCTGACAAACGAAAGCAGGTTGATAACATTCATTTTGTGGTCCAGTACAATTTGATATTTGTTGACACTCTTGTCTAGGGTACCTAATTTTAATAATTTTGGACCATATCATATAGTACAGATTCTATATTACAGAGGGTGCTAAATAAGGGTCGTTTGTCCTAAAGGACGGACGGTACTGTTAAATATGGTTCGATGAGTTTAACATTGCTTACCATGGTCATTTTTTTACTAGTTTTTGATACGTTTAAAGATATTATAAATAAAAATTGAATTCGAGTGCCTAAAACGGTCGTTTTTTCAGAAATTAAACGACCCTTATCACGCACGCCTTGTGGGGCCCCTCAAATTGTGCCACTCTGAAAACAAAATTTTATTAGACACCGGGTGCGCAATTATCGCGGAAGTTTTTTCCAAAAAAAAAACTTTACACTTTTCCGCATACGCCCGATAACTGCGCACCCGGTGTAGATCGGACTTTTTTTACTTCCTCCAAGTTGTGGAGGAGTTAAGTCATGAATTATGACTCATGACATTATATCACGATCAGAATGTTGTTTTTCATGGATTTCTCTATGTACAAGGATGCCAACAAGCCAAGTAAAGGTAGGTTTCAAAAACACGAAACCTACCCTAACTACTTGGCTTCTTGTCCTTATTTGGCGTGCCCCTATAAGTTGTGTTTATTATATTAAATAAGAACCCTTCTCTTGACAATAGTCCTCATCGGCATTTCTACCAAAACCGGAAATGCATTGACAGCCACCGGTACAAGCGACGGGGTTCCAATGGGCATCATCAAAACACGTCCCATGATCTCGACGACAGGATGAATACTCCTGATATAATCCACACCTTGGCTTAGCCGTGTACATACTTTCCAAAAATCGCCCTAAATTCTGTGTAAGGCCCGAAACACTGTTTGCCAGAGTACAGGGGGCAACAAGTAAGGATAGGTTTCCATTTATTGAAAACGTAAAATGGCAAATTAAAAAATTCTAGAATACGAATCTGTGACATTTCTACAGCCAGGTTTGTATGAAAAAAATACCTTGTTGACAAGTGGACGAAAAAATATTTGAGCTAGTTCAAGAAATTAAGTATAATAATATTAAGTATAAGGTGAGAAAAAAACGAATAATTATTCTTAATTTCTTGAATTAGCTCAAATCCTTTTTCGTCGACTTGTCAACAAGGTATTTTTTCATACAAACCTGGCTGTACGGCGGATCTTGATATTCCACTAGGCGAAAAAAAAAAAAACAAGCGAGAAGCGCTTTATTATACCTCAAACCAGTGTTGGAAATATCGACCATCCGGCATGGTCGTGATGGTCGGATTTTTCCGAAAAATCTCGGATGTTTTCGAACACTGCCTCATACTCTACAAACTGTTAAAATGTGTTGTAACCATACCTGTATTTCGTACCTACAAGTGTGACCAATAAAATTGCAAAAACAAAGCCAAGGTAATTATTACTCAGACTAGTCATCTATAGTAAATCTGATTTCGTATTGATCCGAAAATTATTTATTATTATTCGATTTGGTGCTATACGAGCTAGACTTGCAATTTTGGGGCGTTGATCCATATCTTTAAGCAAAAACATAAAACATGTTTACACTGCTGTTGCCCAAAAAGCTACAAAGGCTTCAAATTTATTTATATTCAATACTTTCAAAGTGTACAGTTCGGTTTCACAAATTAATGACAAATTTCTCACAGCAATATTGACTCATCTATTTGCAGCGACTATTTTGAATAGAAAAAACGTTAACACCCCTGGTATCCTCAATTATTTCCGAATTCGGCCTATTGCTATCACCTCGCATATTTTGAAAGTATTTTTGTACGATAACTGAGCAGGCGCTGTACATGCACGTGCTCGAATATAGCACAATGGGTTGTGAAAACCGGCCAAAGTAAACAGCAAGTTCGCCGGTTAACGACTTAACGCCTAAGCGATACGTGAGATCGTTGGAACTAGCCTACAATGCTATCTTAAATATTTGCTCGTGCGCTGGCAGTAAAGAGCGCACAAAAATTGAAATTTTAACTGCTTATTCTTAAAAGAAACGAACCAGTAGCCTTTTTAGACATTTTTCAATGCAAATACTTGTACCCGTTAACGAGTCAGGAACACAAATACTGAACATCGTACCTTTAAACTAGGTACTATCCGTTAACAAGATAACCGATAACTACTTAATCCTAGACCGCACAGTCGTCACCCTAGGCTGATTGTCCAGTTTTCAAGATGAAATATCTAGTGAATAATATAATGTAAAGCAATATGATTTATAACAAGGCTTAAAAAGACCAATATCAACCACCAGGCAAAATTTGGCTATCTCAAAATTTCTGGTTCAATAGTTATTAACCATCGAAAAACGACCGTGGACAGATGTGTCCACACTGTGCGGTCTAGGGTTAACCATTTAAGGACCATATTCACGCACATGTTGAGATAGCTTTTTACGAGTACCACAGTTGCGTCCGGTTTCGTCACAGCTCAATCGTCTCGAACTTTGTATATTGTTTCGTTTAGTGGCGTAAACCCAGCAAACAATCATAAACAACAAAAGTATGATTATTGCCAAAACAACTCAACAGCAATATACTCTTAATCTGTTTTTTGATACTATTTAATACCGGTTTTGTTTCATCAAAATTGGCCGAGCGTTCTAGTATACGGTATCGGCATTTTTTCAGATGATATTAACTCTCAGGGGGGAAGGAGTTTTTGGGAACCTGTAGGGGGAAAATGTGTGTAAATAAACACGCACTTCAAAAATTCACAATAATTCGCAATAATTCAAAAAAACTGGTAAAGCCAAGTTGTACAGCTCGTCAAACTACGTCGATCAGACTATTCAGAAATCGATTTGGGCCACCAGGGCCTCCTAAAGAGCTGTTTGAAATCTCCAACCTACGCAAAAAACACCGTCAATCGAATTTTCTCGAAAATTTGAGGGGGTCACCAATACCCGTTTAGCCCTAGGGGCCTCCATATGCCTTAAATC
>SCLG01002700.1:233009-248202 GCA_004367875.1 Oikopleura albicans
AAGCTTTGCTCTCTTAGCAACAGAAGAAAATAATGTAATCGTATTTGTGGAACGGTTTTTACAGCGTTTTCCCCGAACGTAAAGTTTGTAAATAACATGACTGACCGGTCCTTAATTTTATATTATATAGCCTATATAATATAGGCTATATTATATAGGCTCCTATACCGTATAGTATATATAGGGTATATAGGGTATATATATGGTATATATAGGGTATATATAGGGTATATATACTATACGGTATAGGAATCTGTTTTTCAAGTGATTTCGGAATGACTCTTGGAAAATTAAAAAAAAAATTTGAAAACTTCGAAAATGAGTGATTTCTGACCATACACCCATTTTTCATTCAGAAGTCCATTTTCAGAGTGGGACCCAAGTATTAACGTTCAGTACACGGAATAATTTTCCTGGTAATAAAATTATGTTCCAAGTTGACCGCGTTGAGTCTAGTAGGTGGATCAAAATCTACCCACAAAACGGACCCTACTACACAGGATAAAAATAAATTTTCAGCAACAAAAAAAACACCAATCAGATTTTGTTGTCCTACTATTGTCCATAGCATATGGCCTACTGTATTTTGCAGTACTCCAGATGTAACCAGTTACAAATCGGCTCTTACAAGAACAGATGATGCTAGTTAGGGGGTTTTGAAAAAATCCCGAAAATTTTCGAGAATGTCACAATCTTGGGTTGGTTTTGATTTCCAAATTTGTCCGACCGTCGAGTATGAGCCGTACTAAAAAGGGGGAAAGTCAATATCAAAGCTTAACTTTTTCTTCCTCGACGACATCCCCATTTATAAAGACTAGTTGAAAAAAAAAGAAAAAGAAAAAAAGAGGGGGAAAATGGGTAAAAAATGATGTATACTAGTCTTCTGAGGCTTCTACAAGATGTAGCGTCGTTCTACTACACTGAAGATTGCACGATGATTCATCGCCAAGGCCTTTTTACTATGACTACTATAATACCGCCAGTTATTTTTTTTCCGCGAACCAAAAAAAAAAAAATTCGATGATTAATATTCCTGGAATCTAGTCAGTTCCAATTGTGGAACTCGATTCCAAGTAAAGACAAAAAATGTATTGCTTTCCCAAGGATTACGTGGCCTTAGCATGAGTGATCATGATCATGCATGATGAAATATGTGCGGTGGTTTTAATGTCAACCTTCTGACGTATTGTTAATTGCAAAATGGAGAAAAAAACGTAATATTTATCACTTCCTTATCAAATTAAATACAAAAAAAACATGGATATGAAATCGGCATACAAAAAAACTGCAGCAGTACAGTTCACAGCATTATGTGTGATCTCCACGGGCAAAACGAAAATCATCAAAACGGCCCTTTAAAGCCCTAGCTTAACCACTTAATGAAAATGTTGCAATTACAAAAAAAACCTATACGGATAAAGAGCAATTAAAAAATGCGGCAAACTTTACAGTTCTTTAAATAATTGGGACATATTTGTTTTCACGCAAAATATTCGTAAATATTTTTGGCCCTGCAGTTCTAAACATTTTTCTAGATATTTATCGGAAAATACTCAATCGCATTGTTTTTTTGCTTTAGTAAAAAAAAGGGATAAAAAAAAAGTTGGCCAGGTCGAATTCATCGTAAACAACGTGCATTTTCCGACAGGTAGTAGTTAAGTTCAAATGAATTTCGTCATCGCCTGTCTATATTTTTTTTGTAAAATAAGTTTTCATAAAAAAAAACTGTAAATTTGTTTTACTATAAAATCGTACCTATAATAATTGTAGAATCTGGTTGTTGTTCTGGTTGTTGTTGATTTTCTCTCTATTGTGTTTTCTCTAGTAGTTTTGATTTATTAATTCGATATTTTTTTTTTGCTGTAGAGGATCGCAAAATTTTTTTCGAAAAAAAAAGTTGCAAAAAGAAAAACTTGTAAAATTGCAATCTGAGTGTGAAGCGTTGTAAAGCGTTACTCACGACTCAAAAAAAAAAGTTGTACGAAAAAAAAGCGAGTGTCAAGCGCCAGGCGACCTGAGTCAGGCATGTTCAAATGAGAACAGTGTGTTGTCGTGGCGCCCTCGAGAACTATTGGCGAGATTTGAGCTCGTTTTTTTTTCTTCTCTCGTTTTTTTTTCGCGTTTCTCTGGCCCAAGTGCATTGGTCGAGTATAGCAAGATTGGGTAGGCCGCCCCCGTAACAGGCGTCAGCACGTTGTGAGACGCGAGACCCTAACGCCTACGCCACTACTCGACCACCACAACACGTACGCACATTTTTATTTTTTTTTTCGAAAGCGACATTTACTCCTTTTTTTGTACTTTTTATTTTTTTATGGATTTTTTTTTCGACCCAATTTTTTTTTACCTTTGCAAAAGTGGTAAAGGAAGACGAGCGTGTTATTGGTGGTGGGATCGACCCAATCGCATACGTGACCTTCGGTGACCCTAGTCTGAACTCAACATTCCTAGTAAAATAAATAATCATGCTCGCATTAGTTACGCTTTTTTCGAGAATCATAAATGTCCCTAATAAGAGTACGGAATCTACGTGCAATATATGTGGAGCAGGGCTCGGCACAATTGGCTCGCTCGGAGTCAAAAAATTCAATTTGGCCGAGCCCTGTGTGAAAGTATGATTCTTCTTATAACAAAAAGGTACCGTCGAAATCCGGATATGGTCTTTTCTGTAGAAAGGATAATTAGCTGACAGTATATACAGGGGGTAGGCCAATTCCAGAACGCTTTTCGATTTTGAACCAAAGTCTCGTTTTGTTCCGAAATTGGACTTTTGGCCCAAAAACAGTTCCGGAATTAGACTTTTTCGTTCCGGAATGTGACTTCAAATCATTTTTGAAATAAAAAGCGTCCCGGAATTGGACTTTTTTCCGATAACTGTTCCGTAATCGGGTGTTCCGGAATTGGCCTACCCTTGGTATACATATACATATGCCCCAACGCATTTTTCACAACCCTGCTCTAAACCTCACTACAGTCAGGGGTTTCTAGATGTGCACTTTTCACCAAAATTTGTGAATACCTCTAGATGTTCACATTTTTCTGACTGATTTTTTTCTAAATATACTCTAGCTTTGGTTGCCCTTCACTTTTGAGCATGGGATTACCAGAAACAATACGGAAAATCCAGAATATACATTTTATAGGTTTTTCGAAACTTTTTTTTGCACTTTTTTGGACCTTTCTAGAAACCACTGACTGTACTGTCCTAGTTAGATGAAAAAACGAAAAATTCTGGATAAAAAAGAATATCACTGTGCCCACAACAAATATTCTCAAAGCAATTCACTTTAAGTATATATCGCAGTGATTTTCAAACGCGAAAAAAATAAATAATGTTACTACTTTTTGGTAACGTTACCTGACAGCGCATCTGAGGCCTATATGGCCTGTCATTGGTCTTTTTGAGCGCGGTTGGCCAATCACCGAAAGACAAGTCACCGAAAGGCCGTTTCCTTCTTTTAAAATATTTTTGTATTACAGTCCTCCCCCTCTTAAGTGCCGCACTTCAGGAGAAATATGCATTTCCGATGAAAATTTTTTTTTCGCGTTTTAAAATCAGGACGATAATATATATACTGTCGGCGAATTATCCTTTCGCCAGAAAACACATTATCCGGGTTCCGACGATTTCAACAAAGGTACTCAATATCAGTTCAATCAGTACAAAAAGGGAGTACAAATGCGCGCGAGATTTTCCTTCTCACATCAATCTCGCGCGCATTTTTTGTGCGCGAGATTTTTAGGCAGATCTCGCGCACATTTTTGCGCGCAAGGATTCTTGAAGATCTCGCGCGCACTTTTGACTCTAAATTCTTATTTTCTTAATAGTTTATATGCACCACCTGCGCCGTTATCGGGTCAACATTTTGAGGAAGAATTTTGACCCGATAACGGCGCAGGGCGTAGGCGGAATGTCTGGAAAATTTCTATCTAAAATTTTAACCCGATAACGGCACGAGCGGGAGTTTTGGGCGAGGTCTTTATCCAAAAAAGCTTAAAAAGACATAATTTTAAAGATTTTTTCCTTAAAAGCATGCTTCTCAAAAAACTCACTTGACCTTAGTGCAAAAAATAAACTTACTTGGCCTTATAACGGTCCAAATGGCTGACCTTATAACCAACTCCCCGTATCTTTCCTAGTAGGAACTTTCTAATTCATATTTCTGCACTTCTACTCTATTTTTTTTCATAAAAAACCGATATTATTGGAAATTGGCCCGTGGCTTGCATTAATTAAATAATTTTTTTGTACCATCAGAATTTAATTAAACAATTGAACTAAAAAGTATACTAAAATATACGAAGGTACACAAATAACGACACAAGTTAAAGCAGTCGTTTATATCAAAAAATGGTCTTTTTTGGAAAAAAAAACTTGCATTTTTAAGGCAATAATCTTATTCTGAAAAATAAAAAAATATCGAGACGTCTACTATTTAAACATTAAATAAAAAACAGAAAAGAGATTCAAACATTTTTATGACAAATTTTTTTGACCCGATAACGGCGCAGTGCGTAAGTGGGATAGCTGGAAATTTTTTAGTCGAAATATTGACCCGATAACGGGTTTTGACCTGATAAAGGGTGACCCGATAACGGCGCAGGTGGTGTATAACAAATGACTCTAAATTGACTTTAAATTGACTCTAAATTGACTCTAAATTGACTCTAAAATGACTCTAAATAACAGTTGACTCTAAATTCTTATTTTCTTAATAGTTTATATATAACAAATTGAAGTATTGTATATGCGTATTAGGGCGAGTGTGGTTATAAAAACGTATAAAAAAGTATTTTTCAGAAAATTCTAGATGTTATGTTGAAGTTTTGTTTTTATTTTATTTGTTTCTCTCTCTTCGCGCGAGGAAATTTTCGCCCGAGGAAATTTTCGCGCGAGATTGTGGTCCACCACAAAAAGCGCTTATTTTTTATGTTGTTCATTTGCTAAGGAACAGTCATTTTCGTAACAAAGGTACGAAATGGAGTCACTATTGAATACTATTTTATAATAGTGACTCTTTTTCGCACTTTGTTTACCGCACTAGAACTTTTCCGAAGCCTGAAGTTCAGGCCCTGAACACATTAATCCCACTACTAAAAATAACAATAGATAGTAGTTTTATGACTATTCATTAGTTAACTCCCAGGGGTCCGTGTGATCAGATCTGATTAGATTCCCTTAATTCTTGTAAAATTTCGATCGTTGTCGGTCCAATTTGAAATGTGGCCTTTACTTTGGAATGGCCGTTACTTTGAGAAAACTTTGTCTGATATGAAGGGCTAAAAATTTTAATTTTTTTATCAATTGTCGCTCAAGGTCGAAATTGTATAATATTCAACATAACATTTAATACATTTGTAACATTTGTTACATTTGTAACAGTATGAACAAAATATAGTAGGAAATCGTCGTCGTTGTTTTTCCATATAAATATATGGATTTTCTATACCAAAAAACCTAATACAGTCCCTGATGCCTTGAGTGCCGCTTTTGATTTTCCAAAAACAGCGGCACTCAAGGCAGTGTTTCGGCACTCAAGGCAGTGTGACATTTTTGCATCCAAATAACCATTTTTTAAATGATGTTTATTTTTCCCTGTCCAAATTCGATAAGCCAACGAATATTTTTGGTATAACTATAGGCTATAGACTATAGCCTATAGTGCTACCTATAGTGATACCTATAGTCTATAGCCTAGACTATAACCCTACGGAAAAATTGACCAAATCAAGAATTCTAGATTAAGCTGTACTGTGTGCCCTAATGATGAATGCCCTAATGTATGGTGTTAACCTTTGGCTTTAAAATTGACGTAAAATTAATCAAACGTGACAAATTAATGACGTTTGTTATATTACTTATCTCATACTTTGTCATAATGTGCGTCATAAAATCACACTCGTCATTGCGGATAACGAAATATCCAACCCGTTAAATCTATATATTGTAAAATTCCGACTGTAGGTTTAATAAGAGTTATTTGTATTTGAAGAAAACGGTAATTATGTACCGTAAATTGCGTTTTAGAGTCGATTAATGATTTTGGAAAAATGAAAATTATTAAGAATCCGACCCTTATTCTGAATAAATTAGCCAGCCCACCCGGGAATAGACAAGTTTAATGTTGTAACTACACGTTTTGATGTTTTTGCGTTACATATTTGATTTTATAAATTTAAGATTAAATTTAAGTTTTTGCCTTATATACACAGGGTGCGCCGTTGTGTTTCATTTTTTCCCGCTTGGGCTATTATGTGTCACCATTTTTCGATTTTTTTTTGTCTGAAACATAACGGCCTATTTCACTGTATCAATTTCAGATTTAATTTGAGTGGAATAAAATTTAAATTTATTACACCACCTAACTAGTTTATCTTACCTTTATAAACGCTTAAAGAGCGGTAAGATAACCTAACTTTGGTAAGATAACCTGTAAGGGCGTAAGCGAAAACGCTTAAAAATTTTAGAATCTTACCGTAAGATAACCCAATCTTGGTAAGATAACCTGTTAGGTGGTGTATACATATTATTAATATGTATACATATTTATTTCCAAATAAATTATTTCAAATAAGGTTACACCAGGTGCGCCGTTATGTTTCACCCCGTTATGTTACAATTTTTCCCGTTCATCCCGTTATGTTACAATTTTTTAGCAAAAAATGTTCTGGCGTTTTTGCCTACGCACTACGCCGTTATGTTACAATTTATACAGAAAACGCGTATTTCGCAATACTTTTGAGTTACGTAATCATTATTTTCCGTTATGTTATAATTTGTACAAAAAATACACGTATTGCGTAATATTTCCCCGTTTGTCCCGTTATGTTAAATTCTGCTGGCCTTTTTTGTTTCTCTCAAAGTAACCCCAATACACGAAAAAAATTGAAATTCATTTCCTGTGAGAAAACATCTGTCTGGTTAAATCGTGAGAAGCGCAACAAAATTCAGTAAATATCCGCTGTTTATATTCGTTCTGCCGCCGCGCGCAGTGCGTAACGGTGTATTGTTTAAAAAACGCACTTTGTTTACGTTTATTTTTTCTGTTTACTAAACAATCGCAAAGGGAAAAGAAGGACTTCAAAATTCGGGCAAGTTGATTGATTTTTATCGTTGCTGTCTTCTATTAATGTCGAGTCAATATTAATAAATTAACTATTTACTAAAAGTAATAAAAATTTTCATCGGAATTGCACCATTTATATCCGGAGATATAAACCGGATATCCGGAATGTTTTACGTTGAGTGATAACCACTCTAAGCTCGTTTTTACGAAATTAAAAAAATCTGAAAATACCAATAATGAAGTGCAAAAGGGTATTAAAATATGGCGCCGTTTTTTTTCTATGTATGACGAAATTTATTTTTACCAAGTTCTTTAAATTTTCATAAAATGTAATTTATTACAGGGTGAGGTAATATAAATACTAAGCCGTTTTTGGTTCGCGAGTGCGCTGGGCGAATATAAGTCACCAAAAAACGGCTTAGCATCTATATTACCTCACCCTGTAGAAAGTTCTTTTGGATTTCCATTATTGGATCAAAATTACGGAATCGAATTACTTTTTTATTCTTGAGTTGACGTAGATAAGGACGCAACGCCACGGGTACCCGCATGTTACCCATTTCGGTAGGGTTTTCGGAGAAAGCGTTTTTCGGAGAAAGACCACTGGAGGCCCCTCAGGAGGGGGAGGGGTAAAAAAATCATTCTGTTGTTTGTCGACACACGTCGCGACGCGTCGGTTGTCGATTTTTCTAATCCTGGCCTGAGGGACCTCCAGTGGTCTTTCTCCGAAAACCCACGATGCCTATATAAAGCGGTCTTTCGGGGACCGCAAAAGACTTTTTCTGCTAAGCACGCGAAATACCGCGTTCCGCGAGCTTCTTTTTCGCGAAAAGCTTTTTCAAAACACCCATGGCAGCAAAAAACTTTTTCTGCTAGTTGCGTTTTCTTGCCTTTTTCCACGAAAGACCGCGGTGTCCTGAACAAGGACCTGCTGCAAAAGGGTCGTTTATGCTAAATAGGGATCTAAATAAAAGCTTTTTTGGATAAAAAATAGTGCTCGCTGATTTTAACATTGCTCGCCATGGGGATTTTTTACTAGATTTTGTTTCTGGATATTTAGTATATAATATACACCGCCTGTCTACTTCTAAAGGTAACAAAATTCTCGGAAGTTAAAAAAAATTCTGGAAGGTAACAGTTGACTAGCATCAACTTTCCCGCCCGCGACTGTCTACTAAAGTTAACAAAATTCACGAAAGTTACCAGAATTTACCCAGGTTAACAAAAATCGTTAACATGATTAGTTAAGATGAACGGTAAACAAAATATTTAACAGAGAAGGTTAACAAAACGGCAAACAAACTGAATTTACTACAAATATAGTCAGAATTTTTTTTTTTTGATTTTTCTACCAAATTACTTACGCATTGAGCCGTGAACCGGGCATTTTTAGGGACAATTCGGTTGTCGGTTAACTCCCAGGGGGAAGTGCGTGTATATAGACACGCACCTTGTTTTTTCGTCGATTTAAGGCATATGGAGGCCTCGTAGGGCAAAACGGGTATTGCTGACCGCCCCTCAACTTTCCAAGAAAATTTGATTGACGGTGTTTTTTGCGTAGGTTGGAGAGTTCAAACAGCTTTCTAGGGGGCCCTGGTGGCCCAAATAAATTTCCGAATAGTCAGATCTACGTAGTTTGACAAGCTCTACAACTTGGCTTTACCGGTTTTTTTGAATTATTGTGAATTTTTTAGCACAGTAGCTATTTTGAAACGAACTTTGTTAATTTACGACAGGAAATTTTAGGCGTCCGATCCACAATTTTTTCTCAATTGTTTAAGGGTGGTACAGCTTTTTAGTTAGCCAAATTTTTCATGGAATGTTTGAAAGCAGTTAATGCATTTTGTAGCGGCCTAATTCAAACTATATGACAATATGTCACTTGACGTTTAAATCTTCAATAATCTGAGGTGTTTTGAAAAGTCAAAGATGCATGGGAAACTGCGAGTGCAAATTCCGCGCATGTATTGTTTTACATAATCTTTGACAAATACTAGTAAACATGCTTAACACCTAACCTCAAGTGTAACTAAAAGACATTTTACTAGAGTAGTAGAGTGAAAAAAAATGCTCAATTCAGAAATTAAAAAACACTCATGCTGCACATTTTTGGTAGCTAGCTAATTTGGTTGCTGCCCATTTTCCCTATAAATCTTCATATAAACTTAATCTCCCCTTCGATTTTAACAAGCTTTTAAAGGTTTTTGGCCAATGAAAGACGAAGGTTAACCCGTTGAGGTCACCGTGTGACTATCGTCACACTAGGGCCTATTTGCGCGCATATCTCATCTAAACGGTCCCAAATCTGACAATCGCTGATAGACGGGTAAAACGAAATTTCATGCAGAAAATTTTGGAACAAAAATTTTTTTTTAATTCCTCAAAAATCTTGCTGAGATGACTTTGGAGACATCTGATGTTTTTCTATTGGTCTACATGGATTCAGTTCTCAGTAAAACAATATTTGCAATGAATGTTATCCTTCAAAACCGGCCATAACGGGCTGGTGTGATGATCATCACATAGTATCATTTACGAGTTAAACGAACATGTGTGACCCACTGGAACTCCCAGGAGTTAAGCTCTAAATCGATATAGCAAGATAATCAAAAGGGTGGTACTAAAATGGATTCATTTAATCGCGCGCTCCGATTTGAAGAACAACAAGTGGGTAGCTAGCTACCAAAACTGTGCATGACTGTTATAGACAGCTCGGAGACTCCGAGTCGAAGTGTATGACATTTCCAGTTAACGAGTCGAACTTAACTCCCAGGGGGGAGTGCGTGTATATAGACAAGCATCTTGTTTTTTGTTTTGTCGATTTAAGGCATATGGAGGCCCCGTAGGGCAAAACGGGTATTGCTGACCCCCCCTCAACTTTTCGAGAAAATTCGATTGACGGTTTTTTTGCGTAGGTTGGGGATTTCAAACAGCTCTCTAGGGGGGCCTGGTGGCCCAAATCAATAGTCAGATCGACGTAGTTTGACGAGCTCTACATCTTGGTTTTACCATTTTTTTGAATTATTGCGAATTATTCAATAAATCGTAGCCTACGGGTTCCCGAAAACTCCTTCCCCCTGAGAGTTAAGACTTTTTTTGTGAATTATGTTTTTGCCTAAGTTCGTTTCGCATAACTGGTCAACAACACAAGATTTTATCCGTCTTCAGACCCCTTGTGCCGAGTCGCACTGCCGACTATGGAAATGATGAAACCGTCGAATCTGTGAAAAATTCGTTAAATAGTTGGATAATTGATCAGTCATATCTCTCGCGAAATATTGTCACAGGAAGACAGGGTCACGTAATCAAGTGATTTGAAATACCATTCTTTTTCAGAAATCGGCCCACAAACAATTTCCCATGGGCGTAATTTTTTGCTAAAGTGATGAAATATAATGTTTAAACTTCTGCCAGTTCTACCTCTCTTACATATACCACCTACGTAATTTTCTAAACATTCTTTAACTCTCAGGGGGAAGGAGTTTTCGGGAACCCGTAGGCTACGATTTATTGAATAATTCGCAATAATTCAAAAAAATGGTAAAACCAAGATGTAGAGCTCGTCAAACTACGTCGATCTGACTATTGATTTGGGCCACCAGGCCCCCCTAGAGAGCTGTTTGAAATCCCCAACCTACGCAAAAAAACCGTCAATCGAATTTTCTCGAAAAGTTGAGGGGGGGTCAGCAATACCCGTTTTGCCCTACGGGGCCTCCATATGCCTTAAATCGACAAAAAAACAAGTTGCGTGTCTATTTACACGCACTTCCCCCTGGGAGTTAAAACATAAAATAAGTGTTAATTCCTGGCCCCGACATCTCGCGACAGTACCGTACGGCACTGTTATCATTTATTTTGTCAATAACTCCAAATTGATAAAAGCTATCTCCGATCGTTTTTTCTTTGTATTTGCTTGGATTGGTCACGGGTACTTTTTTGTTCAAAAAATGTCCGGCGGACCGGAAATGCACATTCGGTTACCGGTTTTAATACTTTTGTACCTTCTATTATCGGCAAAATGGTCACGCAGACTAACTCGACTACGACGAATTATAATTTGTGTTCGATTAACTGGAAATGACATCCGGTTGCCGGTTTTAACATTTGTGACACTTTAACACACCGTTTTTAACAATTTGGACTCTCCCTCTTGTACACCAGGTGCGCCGTTATGTTACAATTTTTCCCGTTCGTCCCGTTATGTTACAATTTTTTAGCAAAAAAAAATCTGGCATTTCTGCCTACGCACTACGCCGTTATGTTACAATTTTCCGTTATGTTACAATTTGTACAGAAAAAAACGCGGATTTTGCAATACTTTTGAGTTACGTAATCACTATTTTCCGTTATGTTACAATTTGTACAAAAAAAAAACATGTATTGCGCAATATTTTCCCCGTTCGTCACGTTACAATTTTTATTTTTTTTGCGTTTTCCAGCGAAATCGCCTACGCACTGCGCCGTTATGTTACAATTTTCCGTTATGTTACACATTTTTATGACTTGGTTTTGTAACATAACGGCGCACCTGGTGTATTTTAAACTCGTACGGCACTGTTAAACTCGGGGCGTGAAATCCAGGGTTTTATTGAATAAGTTTTATTTTATAGGTGTTTGGAAGTTGTAACAGGAATAAAATTGTTACAGAAAAAAAATATAATGTTCGTGGCTTGCAGAAATAATTATATTTTTACGATCCAACGGAGGCTTTGGTATCTTTTGGAGCATCGGAGGTATTGGTGCCGAAAAAGATGTTGAAAACTTTCGTATTTTCGGTTGCATAATGAGCACTTATAAGGTAGTCGCTTTGGTCGATTTTGAGGCGTTTGTCGACCAACGTGAGTAATTTCGGTTCTTCCAAATCGACGCGAACAGAATTCCTCGTGTTTTTCGACTTCTTTCCAAGTTTTAAAAGTTAGTCGACAATTGTCACATCGCTTCGTGTGTTTGTTGACGTGAATAGTAAATGCGTATTTTGAGTCGAACATTTTTTTGCAAATTCGACACCGGTAAACGTATAAATTGCGTTCTTGTTGTGGCAAATTTTCGAGAATTGTCGGTTCGGTTTTCACCGAAATTGTATGGTGATCACAGGATTGGCCACATTCATGATTTATTTCGGCGGAATGCTCCTCCTTCGGTTCGGTTTTAACTTCAGTTTCCAATTCCGTCTCCGAGTTCATAAAATCCTCAAAATTTATAATATCATTTGATTCAGTTTTAGTCGACCAATCATATGGTTCGGTTTTAACGGGCGAGTTTTCGTAGTTGTTTTGAATAAAGAATTCCATTCTATGTATTTATGTTGTTTCGTATTTGGTGAAGATTTTATATTTTTGTCGCGCCTTTTATTCAGATAGTGGCGCGCAAGAGAGCGCGCGAGCGCCGTGTTGCTTGCGGGTTAATTTGACGATGCAAACGGACACATGGCCTGGGAGGCATCTGGAAGTAATTTAGGAATAATTAGCGCAACCAAATCATAATTTACCGCGAATAAGCAAAATGTGGCCTTAACTCGGATTTATCACATGGTACTGGGATATTATTGGTAAAATTAAATCTCTGTATCCCTTATTTTAACTCACAGGGGAAGTGCGTGTTAATAGACACGCTACTGGTTTTTTCGTCGATTTAAGGCATATGGACGCCCCGTAGGGCGAAACGGGTATTGGTGACCCCCCTCAAATTTTCGAAAATTCGATTGACGGTGTTTTTGCGTAGGTTGGAGATTTAAAACAGCTCTCTAGGGGGCCCTGGTGGCCCAAATCAATTTCTGAATAATCAGATCGACGTAGTTTGACGTGTTCTACAACTTGGCTTTACCAGTTTTTTGAATTATTGTGAATTTTTTAAGTGCGTGTTTAGTTACATGCATTTTCCCCCTACGGGTTCCCAAAAACTCCTTCCCCCTGAGAGTTAACCAAAGATATAAAATCACCGAGAGGCTTACTCAAAGTGGAACGGAAAACAAATCACATAACTTATGTGACATAAGTAGTCATTTTTTGCAGAAAAAGGTACAAAAAGTACATAATTAAGTATAAAAAAGTCCAAAAAAACTTAGAGCAACATTAACCCTCCCTTGAATTATTATATTCACAAATCATGAAGGAAATGATGAATACTTTTTTATGAAAGACCTTTAAGGTAACATGTTATAACATAATACGTTATTTTTATAAATGCCATCAATCATGGTTCTATTATGGGCCGTCCAACACCTTAAATCAATAAAAAAGGCCCTTGTATGACTAAGTTGCACACAGTTCCCTACGGGAGTTAACTATGACACATAGTCTATGGGTAGATAGCATTGTTTAGAAACTTTATTTCACGAGAAAACGTTATAAAACATTCTGCACCATGATTTTCATTGTTTTTTTTTGTTTTGTTCCTAATGTAAATAGGTGGGAAACATCACTTAACAAACTTTTCGAAACCATAAGTTATGGTCCATAACTATTGTCCTACGTGGCCGCGAATCTTATGAAATATGGAATTTCAAACTTTATCTCTTCATACAGTGTTCAACCGATTGACTACGTTTTTGTTGCAAAATGGTCCAAATAATACAGTTTTTAAAGAGCCTTTTTTGATTAATGGTCTTGATTTCGAGAAATCTCAAAAAAAAAAATGAAAAAAGAGGCAACATTCAATTCTTTTTATGGCCATGAAATTATGGCCATGGAACAAAACAAGATATCAAAAAATTACGTGTTTATTAACTCTCAGGGGGAAAGAGTTTTTGGCAACCCGTAGGAGGAAATGCGTGTTAATAATATAAACACACTTAAAAAGTCACAATAATTTGCAATAATTCAAAAAAAAAAAACTGGTAGAGCCAAGTTGTAGAGCTCGTCAAACTACGATCTGACTATTCAGAAATTGATTTGGACTACGTAGCAGGGCACCCCTAGAGAGCTGTTTGAAATCTTTAACCTACGCAAAAAAAACACCGTCAATCGAATTTTCTCGAAAAGTTGAGGGGGGGTCACTAATACCCGTTTTGCCCTACGGGGACTCCATATGCCCTAAATCGACGAAAAAACAAGTTGTGTGTCTATATACACGCACTCCCCCCTGAGGGTTAAGATCGTTTTGCAAAAAAAAAAACGAGGAAGTCAATCGGGTGAACTCAGTAGAAGAAATTCTTCTCGGAAGACTCGAGTCACTTCCAAAAAAAAATATGATTTTGTGTAACGAAACGTACATTGTTACGTGACTGATATATAATTTTGTTATCAAACGTCATTCAATTTTACTAAAAACCTTGTCGAGTACTCTTATGATGAAATTAAACGAGTTGCCAAATTATTACTACAAATATCCGACGCCCACCAACCATTTCTTTAGGTAACTTAGCGGTTTCTAAAGTTATAAGGTAACAGTATTATGCTTCGTCGCGTCGTTTTTACGGTTAATCCAACAAATACAGTTCCTGCTCCCAAAGCGTTACGAAATGATTCAGAAGCATTGCGTAAAAAGTTAACTTAGGACGTTCAGCAATGTTTAAAATTTTACGTCATTTAAAACGTGTGCTTTAATAAATAAATCACCAAAAGGGTTAGAAAAGTCTCAAAAGGGTCACAAATTGACGTCAGGACCCAAAAAGCGATATTTTGAGCAACAAATCAGACGGCTTCGAGAACAGGGACTGTACTATACTTTGCAAAGCTTTGAGGTATTTTCAATATTTTGTTTATTGGTGGATTTCATAATCAAAATGCACTTTTTTCTTCGACCATCTCAAATCGAAAAACTAATTTGGCCAAAAGATAGAGCGTTAAAAACTAGCCCCTGACTTTTTTTATTAATTTCTGAAAACAAAATTATTTCCGACCCTTATTTGGCGGTTTATAGAAGAATTTCTTTTTACCCAAAACTTACATGTAATTATTTGAAGTTATTTTGATATTTCTATAAAAAACAGTATACAGGGTGGGGTAATATAGTTCCTAAGCTGTTTTTTGGTGACTTATGTTCGCTCAGCGCACTCGCGAACCAAAAACGGCTTAGCATCTATATTACCTCACCCTGTAATTTACACCCTGTCGTGTACACAAGTTCAGGGCGCGGATTCTTAATAGATATCAGTCGTGCTGTTGAGGGTTAACTCTCAGGGGGAA